>JAWWMW010104663.1:0-10682 GCA_035048345.1 Echeveria elegans
TTTGTTTTATGAAGTTTCAAATTTTTTAAAGTTTTTTTTGATAATTCTTTTGATTTTTTAAAGTTAATTAAAGTGAATGGGTGATTTTGACTAATATCATATTTTACGGGTGGCGAATTCAAAAACATGTATTTTACGGGTGGTTTTTGCTAATAAACCTTAATTTTTATTTATTATTATAATTTTCATTGAACCTGATGATAAAAAAGAGAGCTCATAAAGCGTTATAAAAAGTTTATTACAATGGTTCCCTCCCGTAAATACTAGTCAGGATCAAAATGATGTGGAATGAAGTGGTGAGACGGTTAAGGATGTTTCCGACAAAGTGCTAGATTCAAGCTCTTTTTTATTGACTCCATTGATGCATAATTGAAGTGAAAGAATTGAAGAGGAAGGATCATTGAGTATTACATCACATGAGAGGGATGCCGGAAAACGAAGCCCAATACGTAAGTATTCTTCGAATGAGTCTGATAATGTGTGTAGAGCTTATGTCGTATTGGGCCCATCTCAACCTCATTTAAGTTGTTATCCATTTACTTCGGATGGATTTTATGATCGAAAATTTAATAAAACTTGATTTGAGGATTGGTCACCAGAGTATTGTATTGACAAAGAAGCATATTGCTTTCCATAATTCTTATTTGATTGCTATTAGTCATGACATCCACATTTCACGTAAGTTGGGTTCAATGGTTGGAAAAATGTCATGTCCAAGAGTTCGGGTATTCTTTCACATATTAGAGGTATTAACTCTATATACAATTCTTCCATGGTCAAATGGAAAGTTTTTAAAAATCCTTCTAATCACATTGAAAGATTGATAAATACTCAATCTTCCAAAGAGATCGCCGATAATCGCCGACTTATTGGAACTATGAAGAAATTAGCACTACAAGATTGTTCTTTTAAAGAACATAATGACAACTTTGATGCATTTTTGGATCTCTGGAAAAGCGGGAACAAGGAATATGAGTCTTCAACAATGCTCCCAAAAATGCGACCATGAAGCAGGAGAAGCAAAAGAGATTGACAAGGCTTTGAAAAAGTTTTAACTTTGTTTGTTGTTTGCTTTTGATGAATGAAGTCATAATGCAGATTACTGAGTTTCTTTCCCAAGCGTTTCATAAGAAGGATATGAACATTCTAAATGCGATGGAGTTACTTTCCATCACAAAGGGAAAGTTGCAAGCAATGAAGGATAGTGGTTGGGTTGAGTTGATTTTGAAGGTTGAAGTATTTTGTCGCGAGTATGATATTCTTATGTCGGATATCTCTACTCCATACTAGAAAAGTGTGAGGGACAATGAATACAACATAACAAATGAACATTATTTTTTAAATTAATGTGCTTTATGATGTAAATTGATCTTCAGTTAAAAGAGTTGGATAACAGATTTACAGATAGTTTCACGGAGCTTCTAACTCTTAGTGCTTCTCTACATCCACACAATGATTTTCGAGCATTTAAAGATGAAGATTTAATTTGTGCAAGCTTGCATTGAAGTTTTATCTATCCAACTTCTCGTTATTTGATATGAATGCTCTAGCTTTGGAGTGTAAGTTCTTCCTAGATAGCATGACGCATGACCCAACATTTGCAAAAATGACTTCTATATCTGATTTATCCCACTTATTGGTGGAATCAGGGAAGTCATTATTTTATCTGATGTATTGGCCGATGTATCTTATTTTAACACTTCTAGTATCTACGACTACAATAGAAAGAGCATTCTCCTCTATGAACATCATCAAGAGCAATCTCCGAAATGCGATGAATGAAGAATTTCTCGATGATCTCATGGTTCTTTACGTCGAAAGGACATTTACGACATGTATTAGTGATGATGATGTAATTGCCGAGTTTGAAATGACCGGACCGCGTAGAGTTAGATTTAGCTAGTTAGTAGATACACTATGCTAACATATATTTTGAAAGGCGATATGGTAGATTTTTGTTTCATTGTGAAGTTTTTTTTTATGTAGACTTCAGCCACATACGTTTTCAATTCTTGCCTCCGCCCCTGCTGAGTCCCATTGCCCAAATGCGTTGAGGATTGGTTGCGTGGCATAGTTAGGAACATTGGGGAGAAAAGAAAAAGCTTTGATAGCAGCCTCCAAGGACTCATCGAAATCATCCTCATTTAGATGATCCTTTGCACTGGTGTAACCGAATTGTTGGAGATACCGCCTTAAGATCGTGAAGTTGAGTTATGTTCTTTTCTCCTTTATGACATCCTATCAAGTTGGTGATAAACTCGAACGAAGGCGGGAAGGTCTTCGGAGGTTGCTTGCGCTACAAGGAAACAGAAGAGTGTGAATACCGAAAGAGTATGAGGTGCATTTATGAAGGCCATAATATGTATATGGGTTTTGGTGGATCACAACATTGTGGTCTGTAGGTCTATTTACATGCCAGAAACAAGAGTTCACAACTCCACAAAGGAAGATCAACAAAGATTGAAGTTTACATAACAAAAGCTTGTAGTGATGCCCACACCTCATCAGGGGCCAAAATGTTCAAGATATCAACAAATTAATCCCCAGGTAAGGTGATACTGCTGAAACCGAAGCTTGCTGGTAGCCAATATGTACGTACTGAGACAATTCTTGAGAAACTATTTATAATTGGATTTTAGGTAATCTCTCACAGTAGAAACTGTGGAACAGGTAACAGTTTGTTGTTATAAGTTGAGTTACATCTCTTATTCACTTGGTCAATCATTCTTACTCTAAACTAAGATCATTATGTTTCAGCGTACTGCAGTTCTTACAGTTTGATCCGAGCCATATGCTGATGGATGTAAGTAGCTGAAATGAGCGCACTGAATTTCGAAACCCCCTAATTTTGAGTGAGTTTAATGATATATGTTTGCAGGAAAAAACATATAGAATTCGAGTTCACAATGTCGGAGTTTCCACAAGCCTGAATCAAACATTGTTTCTCATAGAGACAGAGGGTGCTTACACTCTGCCGAATAGCTACAAAATTGGACATCCATGTTGGACAGCCGTATTCATTTCTGGTTAGCATGAATCAAAATGTTAAAAGTGATCTGTATATTGTTACAAGTCCCATCGTGGTTAATTGATCGGAATGGGAGAGGGGTTACTAGAGTAGTAGCCATCTTGAAGTACTTAAATTCTACCTCCTGGTCCAGCATCTGGTCCTCTACCTACTGGGCCAGACGACACATTCTACAAAGAACGGTCAATGGGCGTCACCAGCATTTAGCTACAACCATCAGGTACATTTTGGTATATTGCCGTCATGACTTCTTTGTAGTCCGTAAGTTCATACTCAAGTCAGAACAATGACATGAGCATGGAAACTTTCATTTAGAAGGATATTTCCTTCTTTGCTGTCGAGGTACGAGAATCACCTACAAGGTGTTTTTCATAAATATATATTGATATACGAGTTCGATGCTGTTTTTGATAACCTGCATAATATGTATTCACTCCCAAATGGCATGAAACAAAAGTTGATACATATTTGTGGCTTAATTTGAAACTCCCCATGCAAGAGCTTAGCGCTGCGCTGTGGTGATGATATAAAGAAGGTACGTAAACTGTGCATGTGCACTGTCTAAATTATTATTGTTTCATTAAATTATAGCGCACGCCTGTTCTCATCACAAGACACTTTGCTTTGAAGACATTTCATGTCTGCTTGAGGAGGTCTAATTTACTCCTCGTGTCAATCTACGCTCCAAAGTTAGAGCTTACATCATATATGGTAGCCGTAAACGCGTATAATATTCGACCTTTGTAATAATCTTCCCTCCTTTCATCTATCGTTCATCTCCTTTATTTCTTCCCACTCTAGCTTGATTAACTTCTAAGTATCAAAATGGACCACAATCTCACCTTATCATTCCAGTCACGCCAACATTTCCATATTTCAAACCCTATTCTCTCTTGACACCTATTCTGGCCTACCTCTTATAAAATGCGTACAAAATAGAATTAATAATATAAATACAATGAATTTATTAACCAATAAACATCATTAATCTTAATATTACAAAGCGTTACACGAACTTACGAACATAAATATCCTAAAGTGAATAATGATCATAGATTGAACAAGGGTACAACGAGACACGTATGTGGTAACTCAGTAAGTAAGAGAGTGCCCCCAAGCTCATGAATCATGATGACACATATGTTAATTAACTTATGATAATTGATAACCAACATTAACATATCTTAATCTTAACTAGGTAGAGTGTATGGAGTATATGTTTGCGTCTTGTCACATATATATGCTTAATTGAGTGAGCCAACAGTGTCTACACATTTTGGTAAATACATTTTTAGGGCTTGATTAGTTTTAAATAAAGAGTGATTATTAGATGTAAATTATATATAGTTATTTGCCATGATTACTTCCATAGGTCAAATGGGCATGTACTAGTTGATAATGAGGTTGTACTCTCTAGCTGTTGGTGCTCAGAATCCTGTTGCATCGAATCTGAGATGACTGCGTTGTGATCGTCGTGAGGACCAGTAGTGTCATTATTACCAGAAATATGAAACAGCTCGCTCCCAGCATTCAAGTAGTTTTCGTTGTTTTCATCAGAGATCAGTTGATCTTCATGGCTGAATTGCGATGTAACCATTTTGTCAAGGATTCTCCAATCTGCCGTCATTGATGATCCTTGACCATCCATGGTAGTTTGCTGGTCATTAACATTGTTATAATGGATCCTCCCGTGGACTAATTGATGCATGCTAGGGTCATGGCTGCCAATCTGCTGCATCTGGTGCTCACGATCAAATGGGACCAGCATCATAGTGTTGTTGAGGGCATTATTAGGGTTTGGATTATTTTCTTGTTGCAAGAACATGTTGGGCACATCAAAGTGTGAAAGAGAGAGACAATGGTCACTAGGAATTCGGGTATAAGGCATCCTAGGATGTTGGTATTGATCTATTTCCTTCTTGCAAGGGTGCCAAGTGACGCGGTTGTGGTATGAGGTGTTATCGTTCGGTGAGTCTAGGTTTGGCATGAACGAGACTTGATCGTCGAACCAGCACGATGGTTCATGCTCATTCATTCTTCGAACTGTTGTCATCTTCTTTTTGAAAACCCTACATACAGCCCATCCTTCTTCCTGTACGCACATACAAAAATGTAGTAACTATGAAATTAACCCTCTCATACACCCATTTCGATTAAGTGTTCCGTAGTTAGATACTTCAATGTGTTGATTTTGAATGTGATGAAACTTGCCTGTGGAGGTCCATTTTCATCGGACTGAAGTCGGTACTCATGCATTATCCAATCCGATTTCTGACCATTAGGCGCTCGGCCTTTATAAAACACCAATGTCTTCCTCATTCCAATCAATTCATGATGTTTCAAATAAATGGCTTTATCTCGGCCAGTAGCCTTCCAGAATCCGGCTGTTGTTGCCCTGTTGGTCCTAGTTCCGGTGGGATACTTCTTGTCTTTATGACTGAAAAAGTACCATTCATTTTGATCCTCAGTTCCCAAACCGCATAGCTCTGATAAGATAGGAAGTGTAGATCGATTAGAATTCCATCTTAAATATATCAATGCTTTTTAGCCGTACTCTAGCTGTGAAACATATATATAGTTAACCTACCTTGAAGATCCCAGGGCTCGATTTTGTAAAGATCAATGTCCTTAATAACATCAAGTTCAATTCTCCTCGAGTTCACTTTTTTCCTCAGGTAGTAATCCACAAGTTGCTCATCAGTTGGGTGGAATCGGAAACCAGGAGGAACTTGTGAAAATGTATTCATGGTTGCTCTCTGGTCCGATTGATTATCTCCTATCTACCAATCTATTGAACAAAAATGTGTGTCAAAATTAATAAGAGACCATGAAAATTTATGACGATGAATGTTACAGTACATTTTCTCGCCTCAATGGGAACGAGAATTACCTGGATGAGATTGAGATCGACTTTTTCGAATAAGGAGAGACCTGGTAAGTGATTTGATCACCTTCGTGGAACGATCTAGGTAGGGTAACCACTCTAGTGAGTTAGTTACACACTTGCCGGACCAGATCTGAATCGGGAAGAATAGGGCAATGAGAGGGGACACAGGTGGGAATGAACAGAAAGGGGATTACATTTATAAACAAGTATAAGGGGAATGTTTGCAGAATTTTTTATATATCCATTGATGATACAATTATGTTGGAGCATTGAGTTGTGTTGGAGAGCTTTCTTTGGTTTGCAATGATGTGTTTCTTTCTTTCACTTTTAATGAAGAGGATAGTACTGAGATGAATTGGTGGGAAAGGCTCACTGCTGTTGTGTGCTAGAGAGAGGGAGAGATGGAAAAGGTGGCGCAAAGTATTGTTTTAAGGCTTAATTTAATTAAGATTAAGATTTGGGGGTCAGCAATCTATGCGTACAAGTGTCACTCTAACGGGCTTTAGAGAGGGATGAACCCTATTCTTAATACACACCCAACAACCATAATCAGGACACACAATCCTCTGTGCCATCGATCTCTCTCACATCATCCATAATCAATATCTAAAGGTGATCAGCATTAGTTTCTAACTAGGGCATTATATTTTTTCCGTCCTAACTTAACCAACAACTAACAAACTTATAATCTTACTATTCATCAAATTAAGTGACATATGCGCCTAAATTGGTTAGCTGAACCTTGGCATGGGTTACTCTCAGATATGCTTGGAGATCAAAAACTGCAATCGATAAAGGAAATTTCATCAAGGGTACGTTTGCTAAGAAGCACTGTAGAGAGAAGTGAGAAAATGACACATCCACAGCTTCTTCAGGTACAAGGAAAGGAAACACACCAATCATACCGATCTTTCATTAAATCCAGTTTTTTTCTCTAACTTTGTCATCTAGAAGGTCATTACAACTACTATATATTGTGTAGTCTGTGTAGAAGACATACAGAATGGAGGAAACTGTGAGTGGTGATGTAATAATTGACTCAATATAGCTGATGATGACTCAATATCTCCCAATGTGGCAATTAATGTGGGCCTCAATTAAACCCTAGCTAGGGCCAACGACTTCTCATAGAAATGCTCGAGTCCCATTAGAAACACTCATTCTAACAATCATATAAATTCGCCCTACTTTAATAAAATGATGGCTCTAATCTACATTATTATTTATGAAATGTTTATGACAAGACAAATTATTAATGTTTAGGACAAAAAATATTCTTTCAGACTCACTTTAGAGTTTTTTCAGTCACAATAGGTATAATATATTTGTACTAGTGTGTCGTTCGTCGTTTCGACAGAAATGCGGATGGAACATGCTAATTATCGTATTTATTACATTAATCAGAAGAATATATGATCATATACCATAAATAGTCTGCTCAATCATCGATAAATTACGATAAAATAAGCTCATCCGACGTCTCGAATGTGAAATCTATCTGGTCCATTATGGTTAACAGCTGATCAAATAAACGATCAAATAGGTCAAATTAATAGTGGAGACAATACAATATCAATTCAATCTGATGTATATATAGATAGAATGTGTATGTTCAAAATATAAAACTACTCCGTACATCGTAAATCGTAATAATATGCTGATGGTTTAGGGTTTCCCAACTTTACATGTGACATATTATTAAATTGAGTACTAAAATCAAAATAGCAGCTTTACACAATTTAAGGGGATGGGCCATGTATAACGGGGTAATTCTCGTATAAAATATAAAGAAATATAAACAGTTGATTTTTGAAGATCGTGAGGCTATAATTTAATCACTTTTATGTTAATTTAGTCATTATAAGGACATAAATATGTAGTATTACTAAGTCATTTAATATATAATATTATATCAATCTTTTTTAAGAGATCAAAATTTCCAAATCGATCTATTTTCATCTGATAATAATATATTTCTTATAACTCAAAAAGTCAATTACAAATGAAAATAAAGAGATATAAACCATTGATTTAATCACTTTTATGTTAATTAAGTCATTATAAGGATAAATATATAACTAAGTCATTAATATCTAATATTATATCAATCCTTTTTTCAAAGGGATCAAAATTTTCAAATCATCCATTTTTCATCTAATTGTTAATATTAAAAAATGGATTTGCTTCGATTGTTTTCCCCAAAAGAACGAAATCAGGCGAGGTGTGAATCTTTTAATGATTGAGTTGGACAATATCAGGAGCATTACTTGTTTTTTTATTCAATTCGATGCGTATTGTTGTCCTTGATTTGTATCGTAAAATTCACGAATTTTTAATAATTTTTCATGTTTTTACTTTACAAACTTCATGGATTTTATGGCCAATTTCATTTAATAAAAATTTCAGGTACATTGTTTTCTTGGGATTGCTTGAATTTAATTATTAGTCACTAGCTGTGCTCTCGTTGTTTCGACGAAATTTTTTTTATGTGTCTCCTTTTGATTCACCTAAAAAATTCTAAATATTTTCTGCTTAATTTTTATTTTTAATGTTAAGTTTTAATATTTTAATTTTAATTTTAATATTTTATTTTAATATTTTCAATGTTAATTTTTTCTTTTTTCAATTTTTCATTTAATGGGCCACGCCGTCAATGTTAATTTTAATATTTTTAATTTTTAAATTTCAAATTTTTATTTGATGGGTCGGGTCGGACCCGTTATCTTTAATTTTAATGACATATTTGTGATTAATTGTGGAGAGATGGGTAACAATGTAATTTTAGTTTTGATTTCACGTCTGTTTCCTAATCTTTTATAAGGATAGATGTTTTTACTTTACAAACTTCATGAAATTTATGAATTAATTATTCGGATTGATTTTTCTGTACAAAAATGTCAGAATATCAGTAAATGTTAACTCACACTCGATCATGGAAATTTGTTCCTAAAAGTTCTTTTAAAAAATCTTTACTCGAATTCATGAATTTTGTGAAGCAAATAAGTGATCACTAATTAATATCAATATTCATGAATTCTACTCTCTCCATCTCATATTATAATTATCATTTTCTTTTTACGCGTCCCAAAATATGGTTCTATTTCCTTAAATGTAATATTTTTTACTATCAAAAACACATTCTCTCTCAAATCTATTTACTTTTAATACTCTTACATATTTTTATCTCACATAACTTTTTTTCTTAAATTTGTGTTCAAACTCAAATGAGCACTATAAATTGAAACGGAGGGAGTAAATAGCAGTTCAATGACAGCTAACTCAAAATTCATAAGTTTGGTGTAGCAATTCAATGACCACTAAATAAAATTCATGAATTTTGTGCATCAATTCAATGACTATTAACTCAAAAATCATGAAGTTTAAGAGAAAAAAATTAATATTCAAGTCAATGACAGAGCAGAGAGCACACCCCGGCCAACCGTAATATCAAGACATACGAAATAAAACTGAGCAAAGTTTCAAATAACACGCCCAGTCTTATTTTTTTAAGCATTAAAAAATGTATGTATTGAAAAGATGTGGGAAAACATGTTTTGCAGCCATGCATAATTAAAAATATCCTTCATCCTCTACCCGTCCCAGAAATACTCTTTTATATCCACTCATTTAATACACTTACCCTTTAATGTCCTTACCCTTTAATACCCTC
The DNA here is from genome assembly GCA_035048345.1 of Echeveria elegans. Lineage (NCBI taxonomy): Eukaryota > Viridiplantae > Streptophyta > Magnoliopsida > Saxifragales > Crassulaceae > Echeveria > Echeveria elegans. The sequence goes on from JAWWMW010104663.1 coordinate 9,586, forward strand.
TTATAATAAGGGTACCCATTACCCGCACATTTGTCCTCTTATTACCCTTTTCTCAATTTGACCACCATTGACCGGCGTTGACCACCGTCACCGGTCAACGGTCAAAATTCAAAAAGAGGATATTAAAGGGCGTCCTTACTCTTTTGATACCCGCCCACTAAACCCTTACCCTTTTGTATCATCTACCCTCTTTTACCCTTTACACACATACACTCTTCATACCCACCCTCTAACCTACCCTACCCGACCATTTGACACCTCTATAATTGACTAATGGAGTATCATCAACACCCTTGACTTGCCGGGCAGTTAGTTACAAAGTCATGCATGCCGCTCCCTTGTGGGACAAGTGGCATTGAAGCAATCGACGAAATTAGAGCCAGCTCATAGTGCATGGGGTTATCAGTTATGTTTATCTGAAACTCCTGCTGCGCGCCTATGACGGGTGATTTGCCCTTCCAATCTTGAGGTCGTGCTTTTTTAACCAAAAAAAAAAATCGGCTGAGATATTAGTTCCCCCAAAATGAAGGACATGCTTTATATATATATATATATATATATATATATATTCGATAATAATAGAGAATAAAATTGTAAAAAGAGTATTATGTGAAAGATAAAATAGAAAAAAAAACTGTTCAAAATAAAAATAGAAGAATAAAAGACACAAAAATAAAAACAAGAACAAAAGAGGATAGAGGAAATAAACTACAAATAAAAATAATAATGAGTACAAGCTTCTAAAATATATGATTAAATGAAAGGATTAAAATATAATTAGTAATTAATCTTATTTAATTATAATTGATATTTATCTAATTATAAAAATAATAATAATAATAATAAGTGATGAGATAGGGTGTTAAATTATATTAAACAAAATCATTGTAAAAAATAAGTGATCGTTGAGTTATTAGGTGGAAGCGAAATGGTGATATGGAGTGTTAAAATCAGTGTTATTACGGCGGCTCGACGACTCTCGACGCTGGAGTGCCGCCAAGCCGCCTCGACGACATGGCAAACGCCATGTCGTTTCTCGACGTTCCGACGTTGTGTGATATATATTTAAATTTTAAAAATTATACCTAAGAAATTGT
>JAWWMW010104703.1:0-10680 GCA_035048345.1 Echeveria elegans
AACTAAGCATCAAAATTGTGCTACAACTATATGTTAAATGGAACATATTAGTGTTAACCGCTTCACAATGCAATCACCGTGGCGTATAGGCAACCCTCCAGTGACACTTGGAATCCAACAATGCTTTAAACAACAAGGAACTGAGAGACACAGTAAAAACACGCAATGCACCAAAATGTTGTAATTAAATTATTTTATTACACAGCGAAAATATTTAAAGAAAATATGGACGGTTCAAAGAAAAACATGTCTATTGACAACTAAGAGAACCAACAAGTTTTTGGACAAAATACTGCGACCAAATGAACAATAAATAATTAACTCATACAAATCGAAACATCTTTATTAACACCAATAACAAATCAAAGTCAAGGTGTGAAACAAATCAGATATGGTTTGATGAATAAAAACATCACTATCCTAAATGACAAAATCACATAATACATTATTTGACATTCTGAAGAAATACTATTTAGAATAGTGACAGGCTGACAGCTACCTTAACACTTCAGACCATATGTGTATCCATAAACATCAAATATGAAAGAAATATGGCCTGTAAGAATGTGTAACAGTAGGCCTCGATCATACCACCTAAGGGCTTGAAGGCATGTATCAATATGACAAGCAAACTGCCACTTGCACTTTAAAACATTCTAACCTATCTGTTAAGTCCAAATGACACAAAGTGATGGTACAGAAATTCAAGTAACGAACCAAATACGAGTGAACTGGCAGATATTATCTGTACACAGACACTGCAGCAAAGGAAAAAATATTGTTGTGGTAACGGAAACAAAGGATAATAAGTAGATCAATCTCACATGTGATGATTTTCCTACATGATCAGCCACTGACACCTTTTGCAGGGTTCCCTTGAAGATTTGTCACGGAACATAAGCCAGCATGTGAACGAAGCTTCGGCGCCACCAAACGATCAAACATGAGCAACAGAAATTTCTTGCTGTGCTACCTAAAAGATAAGCAATGAACAAATTTTATCAACAAAATAACTAATAAAAGTAACCAAAAGAGCAGAGTAAATTAGGCTTATACTGCTACAGGTCAGATAACATGCCATATTGTAGTAGTAAGGGGGAATTACCGGACAGATGTTTGTCTTATCAAGGAGAACAAGCAGTGGTAACGGTGCCGGATTGTTAAGGAACTATGAAAAAGTGTGAACAAGAAATAAAACAACAAGCAATGCTATCCATACCGATTCAAGACTCATCTGAACAAGTAACATCAATGATTTCCTTCCTCTAGTATTGCTGACTGCGACAAAAAATCAGATCAGTAGCACCTAATGGTACAAATTAAAATTCATTTCACTAGTTTTGAGCAAGAAAGCTATTTCTATATGCCATATTGATCTTCTCGGATTTATATACAGGCAGGTGGAGAAAGACAACAAATAACCGCACATACGTTACCAGCATAGTGTCACTTGTTAAAGTAAGTTGGATGGAAATATAGACCACTGACCCGTTAAATAAATTAGTTGTGTCTGGACGGCTGGTGATAGATCTTTTAACATAAAAACATTGTAAATCTGCTTATGGTATTTTTTTCAAAGATAAACATGTCACTTTTAGAAAATTCTCTGATTCATGGCAATTTGTTTACTAGAACATTCAGATCCTTGATAGTTCAACATACCCACATCAAAGCACTACCCTAGACATACTTCTTTCACCGTACAAATAGAGGCAGAAAACAATCATTTAAATTTTCTCATTTCTTCCACTACTATTCGGGACAGGAACTGATGTTTTCCAATTTATCTTTAAAAAAGCATGTATTAGTATATAATTGAATGTAAACGAAGTGAAAACCAGGCAATCAGCCTTTTTCAAATGGCAATCAATGTGTATTTATTTACGATTCAAGTAATTACAATTGTATCTTAAAAGGAATACCGGACTCTAGCAAATATCATATAAGTGGCACCTTGGCATTTGCCGCAAGTTTTGCAGCAGCTTTGATGTGTTTCTTTTTATTGCATTTGGAAGCCAAATCAGTCTCCGACCTGCATTTCGCATTCGGAATCAGATCTGGTGCAGCCACGCGCCGTAACTTCTTTCATTTGTTTGGGAGTCTTTGGTTCAAAATCTGAAATTGAGTCGAACTAGAGAATTGTAGCTCGTTGACTCAGCTACAATTCTCTAGTTTACGTCGAATTCATATTCTGAGCCGAAGGCACTCAAAAAAAGGAAATAAGTGATGATGCAGTTTTATTTTGTTTCGGTGCAGCCACTACGTGCACCGTCACTTATTTCCTATTTTTAGGTGCCTTCGGCTCAGAATCTGAATTCGACGTAAACTAGAGAATTGTAAATGATTCAAAGAGCTACAATTCTCTAGTTTGCCTCGAATTCAGATTTTGAGCCGAAGGATCTCAAACAGATGAAAGAAGTTAAGGTGCAGCCACGCGTCCGAATCCCTCACATTCACCTCCAAATCATAATGCTCACACACTTCAGCTAGTTTCTCAGCTATAAGCCCTTCTCCTAACGCATACCCCGAAACAGCAATCCTCTCATCAATCCCCAGTATCCCAACTATCTCCTCCAACAACACAGCTCCAGCAAATATAAACTCTGATCGCCTCTTAAACAACTTCCTCTTCCACATCCGAGACTCCTCCCCACTCAACCTCTCCACCACATAACTCAACTCCTCCTTACTAAAACTCCACCCCATCCCACTCCCATTCTCTCCAACCAACACACCTTCGCTACTTCCATATCCTCTACTAACAGCTTTCTTAATAGCACGGATCGTGCCAGATGACCCCACCGCAACCTCAAACCCTTTGCTCCGCACCTTCTCAACTAGTCCCGATTCCTGAATAACCTTCCTAACATACTCTCGCATCCTAACCACCTCTCCCTTCCTAACAAACGCCTCCGTCAAAACCACATGTCCTAACCGCAACGAAGCCGCGTACAACACATTTCCGCCGCATCAGTCACAAACTCAGTGGAACCTCCACCAATATCAATACACTAAACTCTCCATTTCGATCACTTGCTCCTTTTGAATTTGACAGCACATTTCATCAAGAGATGGCAGCGTATCACCTTTTCTTGTACCTTTCTTTCGTTCATTTAAGATTATCGGATCGGTTGTGTTTGATTTTAGCTGTTACAAAATATTCGATCTCAAATTCATCAATCCGAATACAGTGATTAAATCATAAGATTATGAACATAAAACCCTAATGCTGAAAAACTTAATCGGAAGCGTACCTTTTGCAGCCATAAATTATTTCCACCTTACTGGTTATGGATCTTCCAAAGTAGACTGAGCGCAATCAAATCCTCGATTTGTGTTTTTGTGTTTGTGAAGGAGAAGAGACAGGAATTATAAAATCCTAATAGCATAAGTCTTCTATTTATATGAAACACACTTTATGGTCAGTTACAATGAGGACCACAACTTATAGATAATTATGTTTCGGCCCTTCAACAAAACGTAATTAAACTTTAGTTTTTACGCATTATTTCCATAATCACAAAATACACCCCAAGCCATCTTTAAACTTAATTTGATCACTTTATTATGACTTACTGAATAATTAGCACAAGACTATCATATAATTACATTATGGCCCCAACGATTATTAAAATAATCTAACATGAGGATGCAGCGGAGAGTGAATGGAGGCACCGGAACTGGAGATCCGAGGGGGACTTAAGCTAAATGGGCATTTTTCACCAAGTCTGAAGCAGTTGCGTCTTCCAGCTATGCAAAGGCATCAAGCCATGCTGCAAGGCCATCTTAATTAGTGAGTTCACTCACTCACCGGCGCAGCTGGGGCACTTAGCTGCAAAAGAGCTCACATTGCTGAGACCCACAACCACAAGGCCACAATTAATCAGCAGCACTGTACAATTATCAAAAGACATTAACAATGAACGAATGAAGTGATGACGACCCATTTTCCTCATTGTGTTTTTACTCATGAAACTGGACTTGTTTAACAATCTCTAGCTGTTCCTTTTACAAAGGTAAATTGATGCAGAATGGCACATTCCAGAGACCATGTGAATCTGTGCAGTGCAGAGTGACTGAAGAATCCTGACAGTGACTGATCAGATCAACCTGAAACCATGAATGTTGCATCAAAGTGTAAGATCTGTCACATGGAGTCTGATAGACCATGGAGCTTCTGCCAGACGTCGCAGACCATAAAACTGAGTAACGGAACAATACATATAGCTTACCTGGCATTTTTGAACCATTTCATCAAAGTACTTCTGTTCCTGAACACGTAATGTAATGAATTTCTCCACTGTATCAATGTCAACCTTATGCTTGGTTTTCGGCTTTGGTGGTTCAAATGGACGTGTCAATATTGCTATATTTCCATCCTCAGTGGCTCAGTGACCTTCGGCATTTGTGGATGGCTCGTATCATTGTCAACTATAATTCCGTAAACCAATTCAGTATCTTCTAGTTTCCTTTCGAACTTCCCCTCTACCTTTATTAAATCCAGATTGACAACTTTCCTCTCTAAGTCAGCAACAGCTAGAACAGCTTTGACAGCGATCTCGGCCTAACTGCGCTTACATCTGCTCACACTGTAGCACACAAGAACGAAATGTTTCCAACTTTATATCACAGATATGTGATAAACATGTTGCTTTGATGATAGCTAACGAGAATTTTGTAAAACACAGATCCCTAGAGAAGTATGTATTTAAATGCTTTTAAAAAGTTAGACACTGAAAAAGGCACTGGCTTGTGTGAACAATACACATTTTGCAAAGGATTACATGAGAAATGCTAGAAGGAAGCTATCATCAGTTTATATATTTATATAATGACTACTTAATACGCAATTTGATACAGTTGGACAGTTATATTATACACCAGCTGACAGTATGAAAATCATATTGATGTTGCTGTTATGAGTATACTCCATTCCATTCTCAACGACCGAGCCCCAATTTCAGTCCTGGCTACTCCGTCACTTAAATTTAATTGAAACACATTTAAAAATGCAATGGTATGATGATTGGGTTTTTTGTCAAATGATTTTATCTGCCAATGAATTCCACTTCACTGATTACTAACTTGTATGATAAAATTAAGAAACTTACATCCTGGAAGACAAAGTAGTCATGCAAGTCTGAACCAAAGACTCAATATCGGAATCAGAAAACTCAAACTTCTGAGAAATCTTCTCCAAATGCTCAGCAGCAATCCTGGAAGCCATCTCATATCCTTCTGCAACTCTAATCGGATGAATACCACGCTCAAGCAACTTCTCCGCCTGCTCAAGCAGTCCCCCAGCCAAAACCACAACCCCAATCGTCCCATCCCCAATCTCATAATCCTGACTCCTCACAGCTCCACCATCAGTATTGCAATCTGGTTGTCCACATGCATATGCTCCAGTACAGTTGCTCCATCATTAGCTATCAACACAACACAATTAAAAACAATTATCACAAATGAAATCCATCACTTAATTTACCTAATAACAACAACAAAATCAAAATTATGAATAACAGCACAAGAAACTAGGGTTTAAGAAGAACAAGAGTGTGGTGTGGTGAGCATACTGATTGTAACATCACCGTCGGGGCTCTGAAGCATCTTATCCATGCCTTTAGGACCAAGCGAAGTTCGAAGTATCCTAGCGACAGTTTTGCCAGCGGAAATGTTGGATTTCTGAGCATCCAAGCCGCGTAGTCGACTCTTCTGTTCCTGCTCTCGCAATATGATAAAAGGCCGGCCGTATTCGTCGAACGCCATCGCCATGTCGCTGAACCGATCTGTCAACTGAAATCAACAACAAGCTCAACAACGCCGGTTGAATTGAGATCCGAACGAAAGTGTGTAGAAGAAATTGATGAACGATTTGAAACTCATATGCTCTCCTTTTGCCCTTGCCCATTTTCCCAACCCGACCCAGATAATTGTTTCTCTCGACTGATAGAATCTGACCCGGCCCGTTTTGTTCCGGCTCTCAAGTGCCGGAGAGATGATCGATTTCACGATTCGCAGCCTCTACTTCTAGTTTCGATTACTGATGAATCTGATCATCTTCAAGTGTCGTTCGGAACGTGATTAGGTGCGGTTTGTCGTTGCTGATCTTTAACGGTTCTTTGCAGCAGAAAAGGTGATGCTCCGGATTTCGCCCTTCGCTCATTTTTGTTTTATTGGATTGGATTTTAGGGTTCTTTTCCAGCGTGTGTGTTGCCGATTGATGCTAAAAAAATTATTCTTTTACTAAGTGATTTTTGACTATGAGCTGCAAATTCCCAAATTCTGAGAGTTTTAGGGTTTAGCAGTTGAAATTGATTCAGTTTTTATCTCATTGCATCTGGGATTATAAGGAAGATTTTAAGTGTTAAATAATGTTGTTATTTTGAAGCTCAAGAATACTAAACTGGTATAACCCTTTGATTCCCTGCTGGCATAATCTCCAAAGACAGTTCTTGGATACTGCTTGAATGGAAGGTAACTCATATATGCTCACCAGAATTTAAATGATTTTTAGTTGGCAGTGTACTGCAAGTACTTATAATTGAAGTATATAGTCTGTGTGCCATGATGAGTATTGGAAGTGTATGTACTATCAGGGGATAACCATGACAAGATTGGGAGGAGGGGAAGGGCTGCTGTGGTAGTTCTTGGTGACATTGGTCGGAGTCCACGAATGCAGTACCATGCTCTTTCACTTGCTCGCCAAGTATGTAATAAATTCTTAATTTGTTTTCATAATCACAATTTTAACTATGGGTTCGTGATGATTACTTAGCTCAGTTTCATATATTGGCTTGCCACATGACAAGCTGAGTTTAGTGTGAATGAATGTACCAGTTACCTATGAAAATGAATGTATCTTTTGAAATGCATGTTCTTCCCTTACAAGTTCAGGCTTTACACTAGCAGGTTAGTTTAGCTAAACAAACACTAAATTAACTTATGAATGAAATTATATTTTCAATTTGTGCCCCTTGATTACATCCCATTTGGTGGTCACTGTTCACCTTAAGCATCGGCAATGACTTTGACTGTCATTCGAGAAAGATACTTTCTGGATAATGTTTGAATCATATATTCATATTTGCATTTTAGTGTGAATGACAGGTGCAGACCTTGTGTTGAGGCAAGAACATATTACACCTTCAAATTAAATGCTGGCAACTTACAATTGTGAATAAGGCATTCTGCTGAGAACTAAATATGCATTTGTTGTTACTTAATTGCAAGGACATTTTTTAGCTTGTGCCGCTGTTGTTGTGATACTGTGAAACTAAATTCAAATGTTAGATGATTCTCACATTGTGGCTTTATATATAAAAGGTCTGGCAAAAGCTGCATGCATACATTAAGAGAGATGCTGTTACGCATAGGGTCATTTCACTTACCGGCAGTCATGTGTTTTTGTTCGCGCTTAATGGTGATGTTTCAGTAGTACCTGACCAGTATATTTCATCTGCAGGCATCTCTGGAAGTTGATATAGTTTCGTATGGAGGTAAAAAAATTCATAGTTGTGTATACTGTATATGATACTTTAAATAGAGGCTCGTATTTTTATTGGCAACTTTAAGTTGAAAACTCATAAATAAGTATCATATTTCACATGGTTAAATCTGACAAATCGGAATCAAAAAAAAATCTGACAAATCATCTACCTAACTTAGTGAACTTCATTGATAGGTTCTGTTCCTCATACAGCTGTTCTAGAGAACAAATTTATCCATATTCATGAAATGGTAACCAGGAGACCCTTATTTTCTCCACCACTTGCTGTGATTTCTCTCTTTATTTAGGATCATGAACCATTGATGTGAATCACGCCTTTTGCAGAGACAATGGCCGAAAGTTCTTCAAGGTCTTCCAAAGATAACATATCCAGTCATGCTCTTGATCAAGGCTGTAGTTCAGCTTTTGATGCTCTTCTGGTTTCTTTGTTTCAAGATACCTTCTCCAGATGTACTTATAGTGCAGGTGAGTATAACTGTCACGTCAATTTGTCTCATCTAAAATCAGGTGCGTGTACGTGTGTGTCTCTGATTTGATATCTGAGCTTTTCATTTTATCTTCTTTGCTTTAGAATCCCCCATCCATTCCAACCTTGGTGGCTGTTAAGTGGGCGAGCTGGCTGCGGAGTTCCTCATTTATTGTAGACTGGCATAACTTTGGTTACACATTATTGGGGTTATCTCTTGGAAGAAATAGTCGTCTGGTAGCTATTTATCATTGGTAATTTTTTCACTTTTTATAGGCTTCAAGTTTATGGATTTAATGTGTGTTAATTTTATATCTCATGAATCATTTTGAGTCCAAAATTGTGAAGGTTTGAGAGGCATTATGGGAGTCGATCGGATGGTGCTCTTTGTGTGACCAAGGCAATGCAGCATGAGTTAGCTCAGAACTGGGGAATCAAGTAACAAAATGACCTAAGTTTTTTTAGCAATACAATATTATTGTTAATGTTTGGTACTTTGGTTTCTTACTAAACCTGGATGTATTGCGCACAGGGCGACTGTATTGTATGATCAACCCCCTGAGTTTTTCCAGCCTACTTCACTAAAAGAAAAACACAAGGTCAGCGACACAAGATCAGCTTTCATCGTACTGTATTCTGTCACCAACTTTTACACAAACTAAGATGTAAAAACTTGCAGTTGTTTTTTGGATTACATGACTCCCTCACCCAAAGTCAGGCAGTTCAGGACTGTGTTAGTGCTGGTAAGGTTTAATAAAATAGTCAATCATAGATCCACCCGCTTGTGAAACTGCACTTCAAAAATTTAGGATTTATCTTGCAGGAGTACAAAAAGAGGCAAATGTTGCAATAACCGAGACTCTTTTCTCTTACCAAAATGGTGCTGATATACTTTTGAAGACAAACAGACCTGCTTTAGTTGTAAGCAGTACAAGTTGGTGGGTTTTCTTCCATGCTCTGACCTACAGTAATCTGAAACTTTTTAAGTAACGTAACCTTTGATTTATGCTGAATATACTCCGTGAATATATAATTCATTTTGGTGCAGTAGCTAATACTGTGGGTGGTTCAATTACTGCCATTTTGAGTGTATAGCAAATTGCACAAATGAGTTCTCTTCTTGTTTCTATTTGTCATTTTGTTCAGTAATCCATAATTTCTAGCATTTAGGGTGCTGTTCAGATTGATAAACGTTCGTATTTATTTCAGGACTCCAGATGAAGATTTTGGTACATTATTAGAGGCTGCAGTTATGTATGATAGACGTGTTTCTGCGTTATTAGGGGAAGATGATTCAACCATGGACAGTGTCGTTTGGAAAGAGATCAATGACGGAAGACAATATCTGTTTCCAAGGCTCTTGTTTGTCATCACCGGTACTGATTTTCAATCTGAATATATATTTTATGTTAAACTCGACCTTGTTTGTGTTATATTGCCAGTAAACTTGCCTAATGCATTTTCGGATATTCATTTTGTACGTTGTGTTTGTTTATGTGTCTTAACTTCAGGCAAAGGACCAGATAAAGCCAAATATGAAGGGAAAATGAGGAAACTTCATCTCAAACGTGTGGCATTTCGCACTATGTGGCTGACAGCTGAGGACTACCCACTTCTTCTTGGTTAGTCATCAGTAAACATTACTTTCCACTTTTTTTTGGTAGACAAGTTTGGCTTTCTTTTCATCTTTCGTGTCTGCAGGATCTGCTGACCTAGGTGTTTGCTTGCACACTTCATCATCTGGTTTGGATCTTCCTATGAAGGTGCTCATTTTTGCTAGTTCCTGACGTTTTTAAAAACCCTTCTGTCTTGAATGAAGTATTTTGTGTGAGGTTAACATGCATGATGTCAGGTTGTGGATATGTTTGGATGTGGGCTGCCTGTTTGTGCTGCTTCTTATTCATGGTTAGTCCTTCAAAGTTTACACCCAATCATGCTTCTACTATATCGGTATGTGTTTGCATACCTCAACTCTCTTTTCTTTTCCATTTTTCTTTCTTGAAGTATTGATGAACTTGTCAAAGTTGAGGAGAATGGGCTTCTCTTTTCATCATCATCAGAACTAGCTGATGAGCTCCTGGTAAATGGCATCCAATTATCTCTATTTTATTTTTTCGTATCATACCTTTTCTCATTTCATGTTCAGAGTGATGATCAAGAAAGATACAGACTGGACCTGTTGATCTGCTCTATGTGATGTTATATATCAAGGATTCCGTGGGCTAGTAATTTTGTACCCTTTAAACTAGTTTCTAATGGCATTTTGCCTCATATCAACAACTCTAATGAGCTTTTGTTCAAATGTGCTCAACTTTGACAGCACCAACTCTAATGATTTTCACTGTCTTATCTTTGCAAGAAATAAAAATATTTTGTCAATGGAATTAGCATCTGACAACAATTCTGAAATTCTCATGGTAGATGCTCTTTAAGGGATTTCCCGAAGAATCTTCTGCGCTACAATCACTTAAAAATGGTACTCTTAAAGCTGGATCATGCCGCTGGGATTCAGAGTGGGAGGAACATGCCAAGCCGTTAATATCCAAGGTAATGACCACAATCTATTAACGTTGTGTTAGTGTCGGCCTCAGGTATAACAATTATATGGAACTGTAATTTTGGATTTCTGATCGGTGTCAAAATAGTCTATTATTTAGACACCTATTTGCTTATATTCTTCGCTTTTATCATATAAATTCGATCA
>JAWWMW010104723.1:0-10678 GCA_035048345.1 Echeveria elegans
AAAACGGAATTAGCTACTAAATTGCATTATGATTAAGAATAAAAGAGTTGATGAGATTATACTGAACAATGATGGAATGCTGAAACAGAATGAAAGCTCCAAGCCTTTGGGCGTCAGTCTCCAGCTAGGGTTCTACTCTGAATACTAAAAGTTGGTCCCTCAATACTGAACCCTAAGTTTCTATTTATAGCTTTACACTGGGCTTGGGCTGATAAATTAGGAAAACAGCTCCTTCCTTTGAAATCCCGTATGATGACATCAGCATTGCGTCACCCGATACGGCACGCGGACCTCTTGAGGATTTAGGTACGCGGACCTATTCATGTCCGCGTAGGTGTCCGCGTGAACTCTCTGAGCAATTTTGCCTTTTCACGCGGACCTTACCCGGACCTCTTCTTCATTGCGTAATTCTTCATACGTCCGCGTGATAGTCCGCGTGCTGCTCCTTCCTTCATTCTGCTTCATTCTTTCGACGTCCTGTGCTCTCTAATAAGCTCCTATTTACGCCATTTTGCTTCCATGTAGTCTAAATATACCTGCGTAACGAAACACTACCCAAGAGTAACATTTTATCACGGAGATATAATTAAAATGTGGGAATTAGCGATCCTACGGAGAGTATAAATACGCTCTATCAACGGTCCCACTTAAAACCCAGTCTCCTACGACAAAATTTATTTGTACAGTATACTCTCACACTAGACACCTAAGGACGAACCTTCGGCTCTGATACCACTTGTTGGGAAAATCGGGTATATTTTTCCACTGCTACGACACAAATAGTGAAGTGAAACCAGCTCAGAACAAATGAACTGGACACGACACTAACAAACGATCCGACAACTAATATTGAATACTATAATAAAGCGGAAAAGAAAAGAAAACACCTGAGACTTTGATAACGGAGTTCAGCCAAAATAGCCTAATCTTCGAGCACCGCTCAAACAGCCCGCTTTTATTTATGTGGGAGATGAGTATACAAATTTGAGATAATTAAACAAGAGGAGGGTAGGTTATTTTATATGTCCCAACCTCCCTCCTAACAACCAGACCCACCGATGTGGGATTTGTGAATTGAGCTACAGTTAACAATATAGAGCGGAGCATAATGATCATGGCTTGAAAGTTCCTAATCTTAGGTGCGATTCAATGTTTGCAGAGTGAATTAACATGGAATACGATACACTTAAAATTGAATAGAATCCAAGCTTGACACTCTCTGTTACAATTATTGCGTTGTAGAAGAAAATGAAGAGAGGAAATGTGAAGCAATTATGCAGTGCCTTATTTTCTTCCTTTTTAAAGCAGTTCATGCATATTGCCTTTCCTTTGTTTGTTTCGTCACAAAGGGAAGGCTCCTCCTCATTTTTTATGGGCTCTTTCACTGTATCTCTTGGAGGTACATTCTTTTGCCTAATGCATATGAACTTGGGTATAGAAACATGTCAGGCTGTAGGCTGGTTCATTTTCAACCAAATTTTTTTAAGTACGCTATATAGGATGCCAATTTGTACACTTTATCCATATAACAAAGCTTCTCGACATTAATTGTACCAATAATATATTTATGAGTTGTTTAAATTATTAAAATACTATTAGTACATATCTCACATGAAATATAACTTTTTCATACTGATTCTCTTAAAAAATAGCATGTCTTTTATCAACTTGTTTGATATAATATCATAATCGTTTATTTGAAAATAATGATATAACAAAATCATAGTGCAGAAGCATCTTATTTTGTTTTTAGAACTTTAATTTTTTGATAATTAAGCCTAATTGTTATAAAAACAAGTGCTTTATACATGTTACCATCAAAACCATATTGTTTTCATAATGATTTCAGCAGTATATTTTTAGAAATTAGGATCGATATAGTGTAGTCTTGGCTTACATATCTATGTTCGGCTTTAATTATTTTATTAGTTACTCTTGTTCTTCCTAAAAACGACAAACTATGAAGAAGATAGTGTAGGATTCAAATTCAGCGCATTGTTTTGCTTAATGCAACATCAGTTTTATATAATAAATTTTAAAAATGATGTCGTATTGTCAAAAACTACGTCGTTCTGGCTGCGCAACAAACCACACAACACTGGATTTGGTTCATAGTATACTGGTATCTATCGTATGAACTTATAAGACGATGTCATCTTTAAAAGCCTTATATAGTTTGTTCATTGAAGTGTTAGACAGAAGAGAAAAAATCATCGTATGTTGCTTATTCTACGAGAAAAAAATAAGATGACTAATTTTTAATAACGTTATTGTATTATGAGAAACACTAGCTATGCTCCCGTCGTCCTGACGAAAAATTTTCCCTTGTCTCAATTTGATTCACCTAAAAATATAAATTTTCCCGTTTAATTTTTATTTTTTTATATTTTCAATTTTTATATTTTATATTTTATATTTTATTTAATGGCCCGGTTTCAATTTCAATTTGTGAGACAGAAATTATATTTTGTCTCACAGAAAGCTCTGGCGGATGATTTTCTATTACAGGATGGTTACACGTTCGGTTTATTTTCATTTGTAATTGACTTTATGAGTTATAAGAAATATATTATTATTTCAAAATCTTATTTAATGGGTCAAATCGGACCCGTTATTTTAATTTTAATTGCGTATTTGTGATTAATAGTGAAGAGAGCGGTAAAATTGGAAATAAATATTTGGTTAAACACCCGTTTCCTATTCTTCGTCCCGACGGGAATGCGGAGAACATACGCTTATTTTCTCGTTTTATAAATCTCTTCAGAATAGACGTCTTTTGAAATATCTTAAAATTTTAATTTTTTTCCATGTGTCCATTTAATTCCCCTCAAACTTATCAACATTTTTCGTTCTATTTTCTAATTTTAAAGATATTTAATTTTTTTCCTAGGCACAAATTGAATTTTTTTTATTTAACTTTATGCACAATTGTGGCAATATATGCACAAATTGTGAACCCATCCGCGCACAATCAATTACAATAAACCGCCTGCATAATTACAAATTTGAACTCGCCGCCGCCACATCACTCCTCCATCGCCACTCTGCCCGCACACTAATCTCCAAAATTCCATTCCCTAGCCACCCATCACCACCAACAAATAAAATTGCCATCATGAACCTCTATCTCACCTCCACATTCGTCGCCAACACACCAACCCCACTAACAATAAATAAACTCTATGGCACCACAAATCTACATCGACCGAAACTAATTCCAAGTCAAGATTCAAATGTTAAACACAAAAATAGAACAAACTATAAAGCTTGGGTTGTCATCTTGTCGGCCATCCTCACCTTTAATTCCAGCTTTTCTTACTTCATCAAGCTCCTAACATCCCTTATGTCATGTGTTTCTCGGCCGTGACCTTCCCCACACATCCATCTTTATTTTCCACTTCTTATGACCGCTACTTCCGCTCCACCGTTTCCCTTCACAAACTTCGGAGATTCAACAATCAACATTATCATCCTCATCCTCAGATTCTCTGCCTTCTGCTTCTCCTTCGCTTCCTCAGTCTTCATGCTAACCAACTCCCGCTCCTCCGACTACGACGCCTTCAGGACTCAGGTCCCTCCATATATATACTGTCCTCTTCCTTAAATTCCAGAAATTAATGAAATCGACAGATTCGTTATGGCCGCAACCTCAATTGTCGCAATCTACTCCGTGTTCGAAATCCCTCAATTGTCGCAATCTACTCCCTGTTCGAAATCGGAGCCTCCGTTTGGGACATCTCCAGAGTCTTGAGGCACCACGCTTCTACCGGAGACGCCTCAAGTCTGGTTTGATTTCGGACACGATCAGGTACGATCAATTCCCAACTTGAGTGTGGAGAGGATAGGAGAGGAGAGATAGACATTACGTACTTTCTTTGACTTAGGGTTTTTGTTGCTGTTTCAGATAGTTTGTACTTTTTTTTTTTTGAATGAAGGTTAATTTCGTCTGTTTTTTTGTTTTTACGAACTTTTCCTTATTCATTTTTAAGAATAGATTAGCCCTGAATTCGCTCCTGAAGTCCTGATCACAGCAACTAATGGCCCTGAATTCCCAATTAGTTACCCATCTATTCATTTGCTTGTTCTCTCATAAGCGGAAACAAATCTGGTGCAGCCACGCAAGTAGCTGGACCGTTACTTCTTTCATCTTTTCGGCACCCTTCGACTCAAAATCTGATTTTAATGTAAACTAGAGAATTGTAGCTGATTCAAAGAACTACAATTCTCTAGTTTACATCGAAATCAGATTCTAAGCCGAAAAGTTCCGAAAATGGGTGCGAAGTTACGGTTTTGTTTAAAATAACACTGAACAAAACAGATTTGACCTTTGCTGCTTAGGGGGCTTGTTGTGAACACATTACTTGTCCGTTGAAAACGTTATATATATATCGTTGGAAAGCTGATTCAAAGAGCTACAATTCTTTAGTTTGCGTCAAAATCAGATTCGGATCCGAAGAATGCCGAAAATGGGTGCGAAGTTACGGTACTGCGAGTGGCAGCGCAGCACCGGTTCCGAATCCCTCATAAGCTAACGTAAGAACAATTCAGTAGCGTGTTCCTGTAATTAATGTCTTAAAACATTTTACGTTTTCAACAAATAGCATCTATTCATTTAAAAAAATAGGAAATTCAACATGTTATCAAATAGGTATTTTCTATTTTGCCCCTCTTTAAGTTTTTAAGTTTAAACACGGGCTCGGCCCGCCCATTACAATTAAAATTTAAAAATTACGGGTATGGCATGACCAATTTAAAATTTAAAATTTAAAAGTGGAGCGAAAAACGTTAGAAGTTTGAATGGAATCAAATGGACAGATGAAAAAAATTGAAAGACACCTATTCGGAAGAGATTTATAAAACGAGACAATAAAAATCTATCCTCGCATTTCCGTCGGGACGACGGACGGAACGCTAGTTACACAATAATACAACTGCTTATAATTTAGATATTATTGAGTTCACTTGGCACATTCATATTTCATTACATCAAGAAAAATGTAAAATGCAGTGATTCTGAGGCCTTATCAATGACCAATAGGCGCGACTGCACAATAACTCATGATCTTTCATTTTCACCTTACTTGAGGAGATACAAGGGTATAAAGTCAGTCGATGTATATAGCAAAACTCTGTATACACAAGATGTGTGTCAAAATTCAAATACATTACATTTTTGAAGAGCGCACTCACAACACCTTGATCCTCCCTCAATCTATTATCTATTTACATTTATAAATATCACACAAACACTCCTACACACTCCCTCTCTCTGTCCTCTATTGTATTCTCAATCTCTATATTCCATTCCTCTCCATTCCATCAAAAACCAAAGATAAACCATAAAACCCCCAACCAACTTTTCCCCATTTTCCTCTACACTTCCTCCCTACTCCTTTGTGAAAAACAACACACACATTGTTACAATATTAGTAGACAAACCAAATGGAAGGATCGAAAAGGGAACCAGGGAGAAGATTCCTTCAACCAAATATCATGCGCGTGATTTCCTCACGTCTAATAGCCTTGCAGTACGCAAGGGCTAAGGGAATCTCGTGCAGATCTGCGGCGCGAAAACAGCTGACGTAAGGAGGCTAAGTAATAGGGACCACTGTTTAGCTCTTACTCCTATATAAGTCGTCTGGTTGATCATAAACAGACAAGAAGAAAACTATCTATTTACTCATTGTTTCGTTCATTTCCATTCCCTCAAACTGTCACATATCATCTGGTGCCTTCCATTAAACTATGCCTAAATTGGGTATGCGACCGCCGACGATGCAATGAGAATGCTCACCACAAACGTGGCAAGACTGGCGGAGGGACACCAAACCCTCAACACAAGCGTACCAGAACTAAAAGAAGGGTTCCAAAACCACCAAACCACCATGGATCGCATGATGAGCATGTTACAGCAGATGCAAGACCTACATGTAAGATCCCTGTCTGAAAAACAACACTCACTACTTAAACCCTCACCAGTTGAAAACACACCCCCTACAACCCAAGCACCAAATCCTCTACACCACCAAGAAACACCCTAACTAGAATATCAAACACACCCTCGACAAGCTTTTTCCGCTCGCCTACCTCGTGTGGACATATCTTATTTCTCAGGGGACAAAGTGGAAGGTTGACTGTTCCAATTGGAGCATTACTTCGACATCCATCACACACCCTCATAACAAGAGTTGATACTAGCCACATTTTATATGGCCGGAGAAGCCTCGCATTGGTACTTATGGATGAAGGCGATGAAGCAAGTCGAATCATGGGATAATTTTGCCAAAATCTTACGCCTGCATTTCAAACCATCCACTTATTGGAACTTGGGGGTCGCCTTGAACAAGCTATATCAGTCCACAACGGTTGCTACCTATATCACTGATTTTGAATCACTATCAATTCGCACCTGTGGTTTAACAGCTGAAAACCTTTTGAATCAATTTTTGGCCGGGTTAACAGAAGAAATTCATCGGGAGTTAGTGTTGGCAAGCCCAAGCAACTTACTGCTCACAAGAGGCGATGGTCATGGCTCGAATAGCGAAGTAGAAACTAACTGCCTACAAGGAATGGATGGCTTGTAAGTTGAGTACGCGACACCCAAATAGGTACTCAGAGCATACTCCAACCACTTGTCTATTGACAGCTAAACGTCTCGCCGGCGCGGAGATGACGGTGCATCGACAAAAGGGAATATGTTACATCTGGGATGAAAAACGGTCACGTGACCACACTGCAAGGCTAAGTTTCAGTGTATATTGATGGAAGCTACGAGTGAGGATGACGAGTGCGCTAATGAGGAATGCGGTGTTATGGAAAGGGAGGAAGTTAAGGCTCTAGAAGATCAAGGAATAATGGCAGTCGAAACAGAGGCACCTAACATATCGTTTCACACCTTGCATACACATTTTGTTGCAAGTACCCTGCGGTTGAAGGGGAATATTTCTGGGAAAATGGTGACAGTATTAGTCGACAGCGGATCAACACACAATTTCGTACAATCCAAGGTAGCAAGGCAATGAAAATTAGTTGTGGAACCAACCCACAATCTTCAAGTCACAATAGGAGATGGATCGGAGTTGCACTGCAAAGGGAAGAGCAACCGAGTATCTCGGGGACGTGGTGTTCAAACTTGATTTGTTTGTTTTACCCCTTTATGGAGCAGATGTAGTCCTGGGAGCGCATTGGTTAGCTAAGTTGGGGACCGTCACTTTCGATTATAAATTGCTCTGGACAAAGTTCCAACATAAGGGGAAGAAATTACACTCAAGGGATTCATAACATGAGTCAGCATTCGCCTTAGGGGCTGAGACAACTGAAAAAGGTAGTAGTCCAATATAACAACATTACAACTTATTTGCAACTGGAGGTACATAAGGTGGACGAAGATGAAAACAGCCATGTCCCAAACAAGGGAGCAGCTAGTACAAAACTACAGCAGTTGGTAAAGGAATTCGAACATGTCCTCACAACACCCCATGGGTTACCTCCGAAACAAGCTGCTAACCACCATATTCCCTTAATCGCTGGAGCAACGTGATAGAGCGTACTTTGACGCTCATTTAGGTCCTTAATACTAGTCGTGTTTGTATATTTTTATGTATAAGATTACGCTCTTGGTGTAGTTTTGTATTTCAGAGCATAAAATGAAGAAATAATGAATACGAGCTAAAATGAAAAAGTTAAAGGCAAAATTCCTTAGACGGAAGTTCAACGGAATCGAAAATGCTGAGCAGGAGTTGGAGGTGCGCGACCTGCTTGCGCAAGGACTCTGATGTGCACGGTGCAGTTCTAATTCTAGTTGGATTAGAACTTCTATCCGAAGTCCAACTAAAATGGGCCATATACCGCTGGAAAGATAAAAAGTTTATCTACAACTTTTGTGAAGGCCTGAAATAAAAAATTAGATGTTAAGGAGGTCGAAAATTGAGATAAAGATAGAAAGGGTATTGTTTCTAAAACTCGGTTAAGGAGCTGATTTTAAGGGATGGCTTTTAAGAATGCAACCGCCTAGGATCCTGATCAGAATTAAAGGTCAAGAGAGAAGAGATTATCAAAAGGGTAGTTCGAGCAAAGAGAATTAGCAAATCCTTATCTTGATTGGATTTGAATTTCCCTTAAGGTTATCAAGAGACCAACCTAGCACTATAAATAGTGCTAGGCCGGCCGAACAAGAAATAAAACACACAAAAAAAACAACATAGAAAAAAACACAAAAGAGAGGACGACCACCAGAGACACACCAACGACCACCACACACACGAGAGCCATAATTCTAGCCTTGTCGTCGAGAAAGAAGCTAGAGCCGACCGCAACCCAGCGCGCGAGTAAGATTCCAACACACCGAGCACCACCTTAATTCTTTTCTTCTCCTTTCTTTTTATTTTTAATTTAATATTTATTATAATGATGTGCTTAGATATGACAAGCTAATATCATTATATCCGTTAGAGCTGGATTTTGTGTTAGTTTGTTTTGAGGCTTGCACGTGAACATCATTGAAAACCATTTTACTATTAATTCCTTATGAACGTAATTGCATGAATTTGAACTTGTCTTTTTGAGGGAGACTTTGACGGGTAAACTTGATTAGAGATTCCGGAAGGTGAAATTCAGAGGAGACCCTAGGTTAATTGCATGTTAGCGTGTGTGTTAGTCAAGAAAGGAATTAATAACCTAAGAGTTGCGCCAACTACGAGTACCTTGAAGGGGAGTAATTGGGTGAAACGTGTTTTCTATATCAATTAGTGCCAATGATAAATAAACTAGTGCAAGGAATAGCTCAACGCCAATATGTTTCATATTAAATAGGCTACTTAACTGTTTCTGCTTACTTTTCTTTTACATTCAAATCAACAACAAACAAAACCCCTAATTGTCTTTTTAGTTTTCAGTACAAAAAGGAAACAACCTGACTAGTTCTCTGTGGGATCGACCCCTTACTTAGTCGTTACACTAGTGGTGAACACAAGGGAAATAATTTGCCGTGCACAACGACGCATGGTCAAATTTTGGCGTCGTTGCCGGGGAACTGTAATAAGGTTACATCTTTCCTTTACTTTATTTTTATTTGATAGTTTATTTATTTTTCTCTAACCCTTTGAGCGGTTTTTCCAAGGTTACGCAACTTGTTGCGCAACCAAAGGACGGAAACAACTCGGTGTCTTATTTGATCTTCTACTTGAGTGTTTTCACAGAAAAAAATGGCAAAAAATAGTGTAGTAGGAGATATTGCTGGGGAAGAAACCCCTGTCTTTCCCCCAAACAATCTCTTCCGCATACGCACAGAAGTGCAGAGGCAGTTCGAACAGTTCAATTCTATCGAGGCGCAACGTCAGACGCAAGCAGATGCGCGACCTGGCGTGCGACTTGGAGGAGCCATGCAAGCTACGAATGCACATGGACCCAACCGAAGGACAGTGAAAGAGATATCCGCACCCCTAGACGTCGACCAACCTTGGTGTATCTTCCTTCCGCAAAATTGTAACTTTGAATTCAGGAATGTCTTGGTACACCACATTCCTAAATTTTATGGTATGAGTAGTGAAAATCCTGTAAATCATATAAAATATTTTTTAGTGGTTATCACTATAATGCGAGCAGAAAATGAGGATGCCAAAGCGCTTAAGTTGAAGGCATTCCCCTTCTCGCTGCACGACCAGGCCAAGCATTGGATCTTGAGCCTTCCGGCTGATTCTGTCCAAACATGGGAACAACTGCAACATAAGTTCTTGGACAAATTCTATCCCGTCGCGAAGATCTCTCTATTGCGAAGAGAGCTGGATGCGCCGATGCAGAGGCAAGGAGAATCCTTACACGAGTATTACACGCGATTCAAGGAACTCGAGGCAAATTGTTACAATCACGGGCTTCCATAGAAAGTTTTAGTCAAGAATTTCCTAAATGGACTGGTGCCAATAGAATTACGTCTGCTGAATGCAAGCGCGCAAAGAAACATGTGAAACATGTACCCATAGGAAGTATGGAGATTGATTGAAGAGACTGCTGACCAAGTCAGATATCAAACGACCCCGGAGAACACAGCACCCCGCATACAATCAAAACTAGACTCGAGAAAAATTCAAGAGCTGAGGGATCTCATGCTCAAACTTGTGGTCGTGCAATCAGTGAACCCAAAACCGTGCAAATTCTGCAACTCCACCGAACATAAGACTGACCAGTGTCCCACTATATTCGAGAACATGGAGGACGTTAATGCTGTTGGAGAATGGACGAACAACTAAATGCCACATCAAAAGGGTCAGACATGATTTGGCCTCGCCGAGAATGGATTCAGTTGGAGGGACGATTGAAATTTTTAGATGCATCCCATGGACAACCGAGGACCACCAAGGAGTAGATGCATCCCATGCAACTGTAACAAAAACCCTATAACCCACCTCACAAGCGAGTAGATGCACCACAACGAGAACCACCAAGGAAGCCACTCGAGGACAACATTGCGCAACTTGCAGATATGATGCGCAAGTCCGGAGAAAGAAACAACAAGCGGTGCAAGCAGATAGAGAACCAACTCTTGCAAATTGCAACGTCAGTATTCGAATTGAAGAAAAGCGATGGAATTCTCCCTTCGCAGGTCATTCAAAATCTTAAGGGCGGAGTAAACGCGGTGACATTACAAAGTGGCAAGACGACTGAACAATCTACAGAACAATCG
>JAWWMW010104761.1:0-10674 GCA_035048345.1 Echeveria elegans
AGTAAAAATAAAATAAAAGTAAGTAAGAGAAAAATAAAGTAGGAAAGAGAGTGTATTGTGAGAGTGAATTAATTGACTTTAGGGGACATCCGAATAGGAAAGTAGGAAGAACAAAAAAGGACAGAGGGAGTATTATTTTAGGTAATATAAGGTATATTCTGGGGCACTCCAAAATGAAAATGTAAGGATTATTAAGGGACAGAGGGAGTATTATTTATGTGAGTTTACCATCAAAAAGGATATATATAATATGAGTCACTTTTTGCTTGCGATTCAAAGAGCACATGTAATTACTATTTGATAGATTTAGCTTTTGGAGTGGAGGTGCCTTGTTACTGGCGAACAGCTCTCGAAGGTCAGGTCGGAATATTTTGATGGCATTAAATATATCTAGCATTTTAATTGTAAAACAGAAGTCTCAATGTAGTAACTTCTGACTGATTGTCCGGGTGCGATGAATCTTGCATTGATGCCTGGAATTTGCTTGGTATGATATGTTCACTAGTCAACTCTGAATGCTAGAAGTTAAAGGGTCTTTTTTTCAACTACGTTGGGAAATCCAAAAATTATAAACTCAGGCTTAATTCCTGACTTCTTACAGTAGTATGATTTCCATTTGGATAATAACATATTTGCTTGAAAGCATACAACTAATGTATGCTGATTGTAGAAACAATCGCACTTGGCAGAAACTTCTTCCAACTGCATTTTATCAGCGCTATTGGATTCAGGATGCTTGTCCAATTGAGTAGTGTTTGACTGTTTGTTAGTTACTGTTTCATGCCCTCCTCTCGCTGTAGCTCTCCCTCTCTTTCTGCTTTATTAATGCACAATCTTTCATTGCCTGACCACTGTCTTTTTCACTGCAAGGAAAGAACTGAAACCAAGTTTCAAATTTTATAAATTTGTGGATAGGGATTTAAGCTATATAGGCATTTTAGTTCAGGCCATGGTTACCAAATGAGCGGCTTTTTTGTTTATAGCAAAATAATGTTTAATATTGTGTAAGTGATGGCAAAATCTGTGCATAGTACAACCAGTGAATAAAAAGGCGAAAGGCGACAAAAGGCAAAATTATTTCCAGGCGAGAGGCGACGGGTGAAAGCCGAGCGACTTTGGTTCAAGGCGGTCAATGTGACGTTGATGACACGTCACCATCGTTGAACTCTGTCAAACCGACGCCGCATTCGTGGAAGGTGATTGGTTTTGATGGGGTGGGTTTGGGAGAAGGGTAGGAGATATCGATTATCGAGTGATTTGCGGTTGAGTGGGGATAGGCGGTGAATGCTTCCGCTCCTCTATTCTTCCCCTAGCTTCCCAAATGAGTTGACTATTTTTACTTTGAAGGTTAAGACTTAAGGGTGCAGTATTTGATCTATCTCATGAGTAATGATAGGTTACACGACATGACTATGTGTCGGGTCTGTGCGCTGCAGGAGTTAGATTGGGCTGACATCACGTTGCTCAGTTTCCTTGCAAGCTTATGGGTTGTAATTTGACGCCTGGTTAGCAGTAGCAAATCAGATCAGATGTGCATTGAAGTGAGAGTCGGATGTCTCTTAAGTTTTCATAGTTGTTTTTAATAGGCACTGTTGGCTAGCAACATATTGCTATGTTTAAGAAAGAAATTGACATATGATCTTGACTGGCAACTCTGGTTAAGGTAGAAAGCCTGAGGAATTTTGGTTACTTTAGAAGACATAAGCGACATGTGGTAATGGCTTTGAAGGGACAACTGTGATTAGCTGTGATTCATTTGTTGGGTAAATAATTAGAGGCAAAGTTGTGGCAAGATGGCCATAACTCCTGTAGCATGTTGTTATGAAATTTACTTCATTGGTATGTTCAGTGGTATCAATGTCTAGATTTGAGAGTACGAGGTGCAGACAAGTGTTCTTGTGTTTAAAATCACTGTATTAGTTTTTGAACCAAGTAACTTATCTTTTTTTGTCGAGGAGAATGTTAGGAAGTTATCCAATGTAAACATCCTAAGGTTCCGTTCGAATGTCTCAGTTTTTTTACCTTCTAACCTTTGCTGCTAACACTTCCATTATTGGTACACTAGCAACATGTATTTTACTTTGAAAGCCTATTTTTGTTACGCTTGTTTGAGGTATATATCTGTCTCATCTACTTAGTGTCATTTTAGTAGGCAATAATGTACTGTAATTTGTTTTTTTAACAATATGGCAACACTCAAACCACATTTCACTTTAATATGCGGGGGTTCTATCTTCTGCGACAAATATATGTATTCATATCAGCGGTAGGTACTTGGTACTTCTTTTCTGACTTGCCTCCATCTGATCCTGCTATATTATGACAGTAGAGGATATTGTAACAAAAATAAGTGGTTGGTTAACTAACACTGAGTACCCATCGAGACTTCGTAATCTACTGCTTAACTGACCATTGTGATAGTTAATGTTGCTTACTGTGAAGTGCATGTGAGCTAGAAGCCTTGTTGATTAGAATGCTATAAAGTTAGTAATTGTGTCAGTTAAATGTTTGTTTTTTGCAGAGCCTTTTGCAGCCATGCAGACATCGAGGGATTTACAGAAGAGAAAAAACAAGCTCTTCAAGGCAAACGGTATGGAAAAAGTGCTGATTTTGTCCGCGCAGTAAAAGAAATCACAGAAAGTTATGATAAGTTAAAAACACAGGGCCGAGATGAATTTAAGCATGGTGTTGAAGTAACTGTGAAAACTGGTGAAAGTTCATCAGGAAGCCTCAATCCTTGGACAAATGAGATGCTCATTGACTGTGGGCCTTCTGTCCCTCTACAAAATGGTTATGTCTCAACCAAGGAAATATCTGTAGCTAGTCTTCCACTTGAAGATGCTGCATCTGTGAAAGATGAGAATCAAAACTCAACGTACATAACTAGTGTCAGTGAAACCGATGTATTACGAGAAAAGTGTGTATGCACGACTTCAGCAGCCAAAGTCAAACAAAAAAGGGCTCTTTCTACCAGAAGGTCAAAAACTTCTAGGATAGATGCAGGTAGATCTCAAGATAATGAATTGCGTCCTGATGGTAGCGTCGAAGGCAGAGGAGATGTGCTTGCTAGTGCTTTAAGCAATGCGTCTCTTAGACATATCCTCCCTCAAATATCACATCCTGTGCCTAATTCTAGCCCTGAGGATGGCAAATATGGGACCCCCTCACGTCAGTGTAGTTCAATTAACATGTCGGAAGACAGCAGTTTTGATTCCACATGCATACCTGATCATATTGGGACAGTTGATGACTCTAAGGAAAATGTTGGACTGAAGCGCAGTCTCGACATAAAGGCTGTATTTGTTAAGAAGAAAAGAAAACCAAACCGGAAGAGAACGTCCACTGAAAGTGAGGAATTGATTGTACCTAAAGTGGCAGATTCTGTTTGTGGAGTGCACAACTATAGGTTGAATTCACCTAATGCATGCGAGAAATCCACTGAATCTCCTTCCAATGTAGAAGGTGATGAGTTTCTACCATTGGTCAAACGAGCCAGGGTCCGTATGGGTAAGCTTTCAGACATTGAGGGGCATTCTGATGTTTTGATGCATGATGTGGAAGAGAAGCCAACTAATGTATGCCATCCAGGTTTTAAAGATGGGGTAGCTACAAACTTAGCGACTAGAGTCTTATCAGGTTATTGGAATTCAACTATTACTAATGAATTAGGGGATGGCGCAGTAGATCAAGTTGATTCCACAGTTTATGCCAATGATGCTGAACTTAATAACTGCTGCAACAGTTTGCCATTTAACAGAGAGGTTGATGAAGGTGGCTGCTTACCTCCGTCAGAATGCCCCCACCAAGCTTTGGAGGTTATGCTGCTTCAACAATGCACTGGAGAACAGTTACCTAAGTCATCTTCTGTTGTTATTTCTGGTATTTCTTCTTTTACTGAAGCTGCTGCAACAATACATGAAAACGGTGTAGGTGAGGAGTTGTTGGTGACTAATGTGAATACTGCTTGTAGTAATGACCTGGAGTTAGATTTAGCATCTAAAGCTGCTATTGTGAATTCACCGTGCATACAAGAATCAAACATTCATTCAAAGAAGACTACTGACACCAAGCAGTGTAGAAGAAGTTCTCCGACAGCGGAGGAAACTGCATTTACTATCGCAAAGCATGATGCCCCTGATATCAATTGTTTTTCTCTTGATGTTTTAGAGCAAAAGGAAATTTTATGTGATAATCAGTTTTCCTTTGACCGGTCACCTCAGCATAATTTGAAGCAAAGTTCTGATTCGAGTGAAGGTAATGCCGAACCTCAAGATCATAAAATAAGTTCGTCAGGAAGTACTGAGATAAGCAAATATGCCTTCAAGAAAGATGATGATGATGTGCACAAAATTTCACATAATAATGATCCTGTTATGCGTTGTGAGGATAAAGTCTTGAATTCTGAACAATTCCAAGCGCCGCTCGGAAAAAAGATGCCAGTTCATAGCATGTAAGATAATGTATCATTGTGTTTGCAGTATGTAGGATATGCATGCTTGCGTAACATTTAGCTTAATGCAATTTTGTCTTTTTTGTTGAGTTTCAGGTCTGCTGTTGATGGAGAAATTAAGTTCGATTCATCTTTGAAATCTGGAACTTCAACAGAGGTCACAGACTCAAAGCTTGGTCCTTCACACCTTCTTTCCGATTCTGACGAGTGTTCTGGATCTGGTGAAAAGGTTGTTTTAAAAATCCCAACCAGTCCATCTTCTGTTAGTGGTCCTGTTAAGCCTTCTCTGCTGGCATCATCACTGAACCCCACAAACTCCACTTCAAACAATAGTAATCCTCAGAATGATGACTTTGTTTATCCACCCGATAGACTTACAGTGAAATTAGAAGAAGGTACTCCAGATGTTGGTAGTAGTCAATATGGTTCATTGGGGTCGTCTGGAAAGCTGACTAATTATGTTGAAGCTAGAGCTTCACTTACATCATTTGGAAATGCACTTGGCAATCTGACTAGGACCAAGGACAGCATCGGTCGAGCCACACGCATGGCGATTGATTGTGCAAAAGCTGGTCTAGCTGTTAAGGTTAGTTTAA
Organism: Echeveria elegans; assembly: GCA_035048345.1. Classification (NCBI taxonomy): domain Eukaryota; kingdom Viridiplantae; phylum Streptophyta; class Magnoliopsida; order Saxifragales; family Crassulaceae; genus Echeveria; species Echeveria elegans. The sequence goes on from JAWWMW010104761.1 coordinate 5,047, forward strand.
AGTAGATCATCACCTTCCTTTTTTCCCACATAATAATGTGTTATTGCACATAGGAATTCTGCGTAAGCATACTGATTTGAGGTTATGTGGTTGTTTTACTTACGATGTGTAGAGGCATGTTCTGAGCTTGATACATTTCTTTGAAATGATTTATAGCAATTCTGTAAATTCACTTTGGAGTTGCTAGATGGATTAACCACCTCAACCCTCACGCAGGAATCACGATATGTGCAATTGTAGATTAAACATTGACTGGATATATAATATTTACCTTGAAAATATATTAGGCAATAAATTGTATATAGTCGTGGGTTAAATCTAGTTATTCACTGAGTTATACATGGCATATTCCTGTAATTTACCAAGAGTCTGATCTCTATCATATTTCCTTACAAAATAAATGTAATTCAGGTCGTCGATATTCTTTCCTGCACATTGGAAAATGAGTCAAGCTTAAACAGAAAAGTCGATCTGTTTTTCCTTGTTGATTCGATGATGCAGTGCTCCAGGGGATTGAAAGGTGGCATGCTTTTATTCCTGAATTTTCGACTATTTTTGTAGGTATGCCACGTGTTCCAGTTAAATGTTTTCGTTGTCGGAAGCTGAGATTAGTTTTATATATCATCAGGTGAGGTCGGTGGATTATATCCTTCAGCAATCCAGGCAGCACTTCCAAGATTGCTGTCTGCTGCTGCTCCTCCCGGGGATGCAGTCAATGAGAATCGGAGGCAGTGCCAGAAGGTAAATATACTGGATGATATAGTTGTTCTCGCAATGTTCTGACTGTGCCTGAAGACACACGATGTGGGATGTTCTAATTCTGATTGTAGACATTTGTTGACTTCTTTCCTTTGAGTAGGTTTTGAAACTGTGGTTGGAAAGACGAATTCTTCCTGATTCTGTCATTCGTCACCATCTACGAAGCCTTGACTCCATTCCAAGTGGGTCATATTCTTCAGCACCATATGCTCGTCGGTCCTCGAGGACAGAGAGGGCCATTCACGATCCTGTAAGGGAAATGGAAGGTATGCTTGTTGATGAGTATGGAAGGTATGCTCTTTTTTCTATATATATTCTAATGCAGTTTAGTTTATAGTAATCCAATAATATGTTAAATATCAAATATTTTGTGTAAGCAGCAATTCAAGTTTCCAGCTTTCTGGCTTTTGTATGCCTCGTATGCGTAAGAATGATTTTGATGGGAGTGACTCTGATGGTGAGAATTTTGAAGCTGTTACCCCTGAACACAACTCGGGAACACCTGAAGAGCCTGAGCAGTCCAACAGTGGAAGGCATAGACATATATTGGAAGATGTGGATGGTGAACTTGAAATGGAAGATGCGGCTCCTTCTGAAGCTGAAATGAATTTGTCAAATGATGTTGGAGGAATCAGTACCCAAACATCAAACTGCAAAGTCAATGTCATGTCATTCTGCGGTCCTCCACTACCGAGTGACATCCCTCCGTCATCTCCTCCACTTCCAACATCTCCTCCACCTCATCCCCCTCAAAATCATTCCGTTCCAGCACCTCCTATTCATCATCCGCCTTCAATACCTTCCGTATCTGTACCACATACTGTCTGTCCATCTCATGACCATTCATTATTAGTTGCCAAAGAGCATCCTTTACCACCTCACCCTAGTGTGCATCCTCTTTCTACATCTGCTGCTAGTTGTCCGCCCCAAGTTTTCCATCCTGTTCCTGTCCACCCTCCAACAGATATGTTAGCTAATGGTCCTGATTTGATGCTCTATGGAAATAGACATGTGAGTTGAACTCCTAAATTATATTGAAGCTATTATGTGAATATTAACATTGTTACAAGTATATTAACATGCTGTCTTATCGTGCCCTTGCAGAGTTCTGCTGACACTTTGCCACCTGTTTCACCAAGGGTTCAACTGAGGCAAATGGGTATCCCTGATCCCCCAGCCAATTGCTCATTTGACAGCTTTTCAGGCCCTCGCCTCGCAGCCCATCCAAGTAACAGACATTCTGTGAATCCTTCAAATGGTTTTCGACATTCAGATGGTCCAAGCTATGACAATCGGGGTTTCAATGCTCAGCCACCTCCATGGGTTCCTCCCAATAATTTTTCCTCAGTTCATGGTGATCATAGAGGTCACCACTCTTGGAGGGAAGGGCCACCTCGTTCCTTTTCAAGTAACTATCATCGAGGACCGAGCAGGGATGATAGGAACTACAACAACAACCATAATTGGAGGAAACCTGGTGCCCAAGAGCGGTACGAGGAAAGGAGATACTATGGACCTCCATTCCCTGGTAAGAAGAATCGGTTATTACATGTTTGTGCCGAACCGTAGTCATGTAGGCATTAAAGAAATGGTTGATTTGATACATTTTGTTAGTCTGGCCTTCATTCTTTTAGGTGATAAAGGTGGAGGTCCATATCAACTGCATCCCTATGCAGGGCCAACTAATGATCATAACAGGGGAGGGCAAGGGTGGGGATATCCACCAAGAGAAATGCATCATAGAAATTCAATGCCTGTCAGACCGTCCTCTTCTGAAGGTAGACAATCGTCTACTGGCTTGTTATCTCTAAAGCTTACCTTATTCACCTGAGAAGAAAGTATTTTTATTCATTATCACAACGAATGTCACAAAGGTTGCTGTATAATCCTTGTTCTCTTTGTCCTCCAGGCCCAAGATATTGGCGCCAATGACGCTATCTGACCCATGGATTCTTTGGCATCAATGATGCTCACTTGCTATGTAAGAAGAAGATGAGCTTCTTAGAGGTACCATGCCTTTGTGAAGATCATTATGCAAATCACTGGGTGAATAACTTACGGCTGTGTTGAAGCAAAACCTCCATATGGGTCGGTGTAGATTTGTCAAGTATTCCCCAACCATATTCAGGCCAGTGATGCATTTTGCTTACGGCCACTGTGGCAAATGAACTCTAGGGGTTCGTTTAGGCAATGCCAAAGGAAGGTAAAGTAGGTAGTTATATATATTTGAGGTTCTTGATGCATTATGTTTCTGTGATTGGATTGGTACTGTAGAAATTATAGACTTTATACAGCTTGTTTTATCTTTAAGACACGTCGGGACTGTAATTGGAACGCATGAGGTGGATTGTGGAGTTTAGCAAATGAGGTCTCTTGTAGTGCAACTGAGTTTGATTCTTGTTAACCCATTCCACAAGTTGTCCTACTTGTGTGTTCAGTATCTCCAGGAACCTTCAGTTCTCTCGTACGCCACAGTACATGCCAATTCAAACGTTCAATCAAAAAGCTCAAACACGATACAAATTTTTGAACCCGTGTGGTTTAATTTTTAAATTCTAATAGGTCAGGCCGAATCCGGTCGTGTCTTATGTGTACATTTTTATTTTTAATTTTTTAATTTTTAATATAATTGGAATGATTTAGTTGGGTGAGAATGAGTTTAGTTAGATATTGCTGGTAAATGTATAAATTTAGTTAAGTTTGGTATATAAATGTATGAAGTTTTTTTTAAATTTTAAATTTTTATTTTTTATTTTTAATTTTAAAATTATGGTGGCCGATCGAAAGTTATGGTGGTCTGTCGAAAGTTGTGGTAGCCGGTCGGAAGTTATGGTGGCCGGTCGAAAGTTATGTGGGCGGGTTGGAAGTTTTGGTGGTCATGAAAGTTATAAAACATCAAAACTTCATAAACACCAAAAGTGTTGAGAATGATTTTGAGAGTAGTTTTGAAGTTGTTAATAAACTAAAAAGTTATTCAAAAGTAAAACTCAAAACGATTTCAAAATAAATTCAAAACTTTTTTCAAAGTGACTTTATAAACTAGGCCTAAATCCACATCACCGTGTGTTATCTTCTCATCCAACGCATTTACTGTACATACATGGGATTAAATAATGGATCATGTAGGAACCACATTTATCCTAGCCTCCTAAGAATATAAGGACCCTTTATAACCACTTATTTAATTAATGGTACAATGATTTCAATATTATATTGAAGATTTAATCAAACAATTAATTCGAATGGGTCAATAGTCATTTAAATTTCTAAGTTAAGGTGTCGTGTTTTGTAGTTGGGCATAGAGTGGTACTGATAACGTGTTATAAATACCTTAAAAAACTTAAAATTTTTTTGGACTCGTTAGGACTCAGAGGTACTGAAATATATTTAAGAAGTAAGAGAGAAGGAGAAGGATCAGGGGTTATCCTGTACTTCACCAGAGTACCTCTATTTACACTACAAATGCAGCAAACACACTTCCGCATTCTTCTTAACTTTCATCTAATATTCTACCATGTGAGGCCTACTTCTTACACAAGTACCCATAGGCATCCTACAATTAATTTCACATGATCAACATGAAAGTTAGAAATTTAATTTCATGTTTAAATTAATTCCGCATTCTATTATTTTGACACCTATTTGCTTATCATATAATTTCGATCATACTCTACACTCACATTATCATTTCAGTATAAAACACATTTTATGATGATTGTAGAAGTTTGGAGAAGAACATAGCAAAAACTAGGATGAAATGAGCCAATGTCGGTGTATTTTTGGATCTATTGACCTTCAGGGCTTTGAAAGCTTCCACAGGACGCATACGTTGTCCGATTGAGGTGAAACAAAGTGCGTTGGAAAGCTAATTCAGATATATATAACTTTTATGCAGACCACAAAGGCTGTTTCAGACTCTATGTCACTCGATCGAGCCAAAATTTCACTCGATCGAGTCAACCCATCAGAAGCACTTCATTCGAACAAGCCAACGGTTCACTCAATCGAGCTGACTCCCCAGGAGCAGTTGACTCGATCGAACCAAAGTTCCATTCGATGGAGTGCGGCCCAGATCAAATTCGACAATTTTGACATTTCCAACTTCGGAAGGTTCCACATGGAGCATCCAATATCAGATCGAGACGAAACAAGTTGCATTAGAAATAAGACTTAAAATTCTAAAACTTTTATGTTTACATTAAAGAGTGATTCTGATGTTAAGGGAGCCTTTCAGATGAAACAAGAAGCTCGATTGAACCAAACCGAGAAGCAACCAATTGGACCAAAATAATTCAAGAATTAAATCTGATTTTTGTGACACAAAAAATCAGATAGATATTTTGAGCTACATGAAATGAAAAGTCAAGAGCCTTTGAGCTTTATGAGGGGGATTCAATTGGTGCAATAAAACAAGAAATGAGAAAGTTGGAATTTGACATTATGGAGGGGAGTTACTTTTGGTAGAACTTATTGATAAGGGAGTTACTCTTGAGCATAATATAAAAGGACTTCTTTTCTCTTCAAAACACAAATTCCACAGGCCATAAAGCCACAAGAAAATCAGAGGGAGTTCCCCTCTTGGGGCGCTGCTCGACCATGAAGAACGAAGAATAGAGCAACGCCACCTTGAAGACCCGACAAAAATCCTGAGCATTTCTAAATTCTCCTTGTTTTTTCTTTCATCTTATTTTCATGGATTGTTATTCACTCACCATGAGTGAGTAGTGTTTTTGATGACAACAGTTTGATGAATCTTTTGATACTCATGAATGATTGAATGATTTCCTACTGGTTTTATGAATGAGTTTTGATTAAGTTTGGAGTATTTGACTTATGTGATGCATATTAGGTGAAATGCTTGATAGAATC
>JAWWMW010104782.1:0-10673 GCA_035048345.1 Echeveria elegans
CGTGCTCGCATCAGGGGAAGGACATGGCGCTAAACGTGTATGCGTCTCGGGTCCTTTGGACATTCGAGCGCCTACTGGTCGGGAGCTATGCCCGCTCCCCTGCTGAGCCCATGGGAGGGCGAAACCAGTAAGGCAATTGAGGGAAAGAATTCGAGGGAATTGGTCGGGAACTCATTAATTGGTATCAGAGCCAAGTGGCCCAAGAAAAGCGGCCATCAACGATCTTTTGGGGCGAGAATATGGAAGAAGTAAAGAATGGAATAATGTCGAATAGAATTCGACGGAAGTATATACCGGGGTGACAAGCTCGGAAATCGGTCACCCCTTCGAAAAGTCCAGCCTTGGTTGACAAGCTCGGGATCGGCGGCCCAAAGGCAAGGATTACGTTGTCCACCTCAAAAGAAGGTCCACAGCAATGCAAAAACTACGCTGTCCACCTCAAAAGAAGGTCCACAGCAAAGAAAATGGTGCACGCCCACCTTTTGGCGTTAGTTGGTGTACTGCCCACATCTTCGGCAGCAGAAATATACTTCTTCCATTTGAACAAAAAGCTCCTGCATGCTAAAGAAAAGATCGAGTTCCTAAAACAAAGACCAAACCTCGGATTCAAAGCTAAGGGCATTTGGTGGTATGGGACGCCATTTGCCATTAATTTACTGCATTGAAGATGCACAAACAAGGAGCAAGGTTTATGATCGAGCGTGCTGCGACCTTGAGGACAAGGTCTTTTGAACGGGCGGGACCTGATAGGAACCAATCAAGAAGGAAATGGAGAAAGGCCTCCCCCCAGGCGGAAATTACTCGATGGTGACCTTGCCCTGATGAAATGCCTACTGGTTAGCCCAAACGTGCTCGCATCAGGGGAAGGACATGGCGCTAAACGTGTATGCGTCTCGGGTCCTTTGGACATTCGAGCGCCTACTGGTCGGGAGCTATGCCCGCTCCCATGATGAGCCCATGGGAGGGCAAAACCAGTAAGGCAATTGAGGGAAAGGATTCGAGGGAATCGGTCGGGAACTCATTAGACTATCTGCCATGCTTTGTGCATGCCAAGGTCTGACCGTACTTCATGTACGCCTTCCGTGGGATGGTTCTGATGCTCAAGATATGGAAATGAGCAAGCTTGTGAAGTCTCTTTCTCGTTTGAATGATGTATTTATATCTTCTGATTCTGATCCGCTGCTGAGGTGCGACTAGCAACACCGACACTTGTATCCCATTTTTGGCACCTTTCGTTTCAGGATCTGAATTCAACGTAAACTAGAGAATTGTAGCTATCTGAATCAGCTTTCCAACGATATATACAACATTTGCAATGGACAAGTAATGCATTCCCAACAAGCCCCCCTAAAGCAAATGTCTAATCTGTTTTGTTCGGTGTTGTTTTAAACTGAACTGCACCTTATATCCCGTTTTCGGCACTCTTCGACTCAGAATCTAAATTCGACGTAAACTAGAGAATTGTTGCTCTTTGAATCAGAGGTTAGGCTCATGATACCTTTTTAACAATAAAGATTTTAGATATATGAAATAATTTGTATTGATGAGGATTAATAAAAAGGAAAACAAATTGTGTTTGGATAGTGACCGGAACCAGTCAATATATATAAGAGATAAATGCTAAACATGGGATATTCTAAATATATGCCTCATAATTGTAAGGTTGAATACGACTGATAGAAATTAATTTGGTTGACGTTGACTTGTTCTTAAACATAATCCATGAACAGTGATGACACTCGTTGCGACGTGCCTCGAGGTCTCAGAACGAACTATAGTTTTCAGCGGATATATTTTGAGTTCAACTCATATCTAGAGCCGGAGCCCTATGTGGAGAAGGCTTTAAAATCAAGTTGTCCGGCTCCAATGAGATTAAATGGGGACATTATCTGCTAGAGAAGTCCTTTAAATTTATCTTAACCCATTTATTCCATCACCAAATGATCACACTTTCCAGGTGTCATATGCAAGTTTTCATGTCCATTTTTATTACATTCAGTGTCTTAACAGTGTATTCGCCAGAGAAGGAGTATTTCCATCTCCATCTGCCTTCCTCGAAGATTAGGCCGGATCCAAAAATGTCCCTCACGCTGCCGATACTCTTCCAAGCGAAGGAGTCGGATTGCCTGGTACTTGATACTAACAAGCCTTCGCTTCTGCTGTATTTCGTACACATAATTCTACTAATTAGAGAGTCCGACATAGTTAATATCGTTCGCAGTTGTTTCATCAGTAGAGCTACGTTAAGGCATTCCATGTATCTGAGTCCCACCCCCACCAAGACCTTTCTCACGCAGCGCGACCTCTTTTCTAGCCCAGTGAATACCCTGAGCTTTCTTCCCCCCATTCCACCAGAAGCGAGTCATCATTGCATTCACTCTCTCGCGCATAGTCTTATGTAGCCTGAAACAGCTCATCGGAAAGATGAGTTGTGCTTGCAGGCATGCTTTGATTAAGATGTCCCGCCCCGCCCAAGACAGAGTCGGATTCTTCCAGTCATGGATCTTTTTGCTCACTTTCTCCTCTATTTCCTTAAAGGTTTCAGTCTTGTTTGGGCTGATCACCGATGGGAGTCCTAGATATTTAGAGTGAGCTTGTACCGTCTTCATCCCAGGGAACTCTGCTAAGACTGTCCTCATGGTTGGGCTGCGCATGACTTCTGACTTATTGTGGTTAATTTTTTGACCTCCAGTTCTCTCATATCTCCATAGGAGCGATTTGAGCTCCCTCAGTTGTCCCAGCTCTGCCTTAACGAAAATCATACAGTCATCAGCGAAAAGCAAGTGATTGATTCTCTGCATCCCATGCGCCAGTTTGATCCCTTCAATCCTCTTTTCCTGTTGTAGCGTCAATAACTTAGACGAGAGCCATTCTTGACACACCAAAAACAGGTAAGGAGGCAGAGGGTCCCATCCCGTTGATTTTTGGCCTATATCTTACTGTTTCCACACACGCCAACACTCTTTGAATCCATTCTTGGTGAAAGCCCATGCTCCTCAACATCTCCTTCAAAAATAGCCACTCCACCCTATCGTACGGTTTTATATAGTGGTTTGCTCCATATAGACACAAAACCTCCTTAATAGACACAAAACCTCCATATCCATATCTCCTTCAACATCTCCTTAATAGACACAAAACCTCCATATCCATATCTCCTCTGTTTTATATAGTGGTTTGCTTCGTGTGCCAATATGATGTTGTCCGAGATGAGTCATCCTTTGATAAAAGCGCTTTGGGGTTGTGAGATGATCATTGGTAGGCAGTCACTTATCCTGATGGCCAGTACTTTTGTGTTGATCTTCATAGTCACATTGCAGAGGCTTATTAGTCGAAAGTCAGTCACTCGGCTTGCTTCCTTCTTCTTTGGAATGAGGATGATTTCTGTAATATTCAGTTCTGGGTCGAGCACTCCCTAGTTTAGGGATCCTAGGACCTCCGCACATACGTCATCCTTGACCATTTCCCAGAACCTCTTGTAGAAAATTGCAGTGAATCCATAAACCCCAGGAGCTTTATCTGGGTGCATCTGGAACAACGCCTTGCGGACCTCCTCCTCCGAGAATCTCCCTTATCCATTCGGTCCCTGTGTCACCTGCATGAGAGGACTTGAAAATATTATCAAAGTATTGAGTGAATTCTGTTACAATGTCATTCTCATTGTGTAACTCCGAGCCGTCCTCATTGACAATGAGATCCACCCTCTTTCTCTCTTTCCTCTGTGTCGCTTTAGTCTTAAAGAAAATAGTGTTACGTTCTCCTCCTTTTAACCAGTCCATTCTCCCTCTTTGTTTCCAAAGTAACTCCTCTCTAGCAAACCACTCGTCCAGTTCATTCGAGAGAATTTCCTCCCTTCTCGAAGTGTCTTCTGTTCGCCATTCCTTATTAAGCTCGCCTAGCTCTTTCTTGATTTCTCTTATCATTCTCTGCATGTTGCCGAAGCTTTCTTTGTTCCATTTCTGCAATTTCTCTCCACACACTTTTAGCTTGGATGACAGGTTGCCACCTTCCTGCCTGGTTGAGTTCCAGAACCCCTCGAGCAGCGGTTTGAAGCTTGCAGATCTCAGCCACACATGTTCGAACTTAAATCCTCTTTGCGTGCCTTGCCTCTTTCTCCTTTCCTTTCCTTTAATCCAAATGATGACGGGGCAGTGGTCAGACGTGTATGCAAAGCCTTGGAGGACCTTTGTGCTAGAAAATTCATTCCTCCATTCATTGTTCGTAATTGCCCTGTCCAGTCTAACCCTGGTCTCTAGGCTTCCTTTTCTCTTGTTTGAGAAAGTGTATGGCCTTCCCTTCCATCCTAGATTCGACAATGCACAATCTGACACAACTTTTCTGAACTCTCGTCTAGGCCTGTCCCCTTACTCTAGCTCCTTCTGTTTCCCATGAATACATGATCTCGTTAAAGTCTCCAAAGACCATCCATGGAAGGCCCTGATCCTCTTTCAGTCTTCTTAGCAAATCCCAACTGTCCTTTCTCATCTCGACCCTTGGATTCCAATAGAAAAGCGTCACCCGAAATACTACGTCTCCCATTACCTCATCATCGATATGGAATTTTTGAGAAGGAGCGCACTGTAACTTCCACATCATGTTGCCTTAACAGAGCCATCCCTCCCGATATCCCACACTATCTGTTGAAAAACAATTTTGAAATCCCAGCACGACCCTCAATGTATCCCATTTTCTCACACCAAGCTTCGTCTCACACAATCCTACAACAGCCGGCTTGTGGGACGAGATTACATCTTTTAGGACTCGAACTGCTCATGGCCGACCCAAACCACGGCAGTTTCATCCAGTTAGATTCATTGCCCCCGGCGAGGCTGCCCCACAGTCTTCGCCGATATAAATTGATCATCACTTGATGCCTCTTTTAGGTGAACCTTCTGTAGTCCCTCTAAGTCCTTCTGTTTCTCGCCTGGTACCATTGGGTGTTCCTCCTCCTCCGCCTCTTAGTCATTTTTGAAAATTTTGTTGGGTTACTGGGCTTTAATGGGTCATGGGCGTCTTACGCAACAATATAGGGCCGCCTCCCTTCTCTCATATCTTGTCCCTCTGCATTGTTGCCAGTCTTGGTTTAGTTGGAGTTGGGCTCTCAGTGCTTTTCTTCCTTTCTTAATGGGCCTGGCCCGAACTGGCCTCCTGGGGCTGGCGTTAACTCCATAGGGTTCTGTGCTGGTATTAAATTGGGGTGTGTCTCCAAATCTTTCTCATCATCCCCAATTCTCACCGGACTCTCTACAATGCATGTGCTATTTTTAGCTCTCAGTGTTTTTCCCTCCCTTGGTGATGCAAAGGTTTTGGTGGCTCTGCGTATTCCAGCGACGCTTGTTCTTCCACCACCATCATCCTAAGGTTGTTCACTTCCCCAGCAATACCACTGTATAGCTTTCCCCGTCCTGCCAGACTTCCGACCAAACTGGGCTAGCAAACATTCAATCATCCGTTCTCAGCCAGCACCCAAATGTTTTGCTGAAAGTCTCCTCAATTGCATCCGTTTGGATGGGTTTTCCTGAAGCCAGCCTCAACAAGATTGCCCACTACAGGTTATTGGTCGCTTCATCCCAATTTATGTGGTCGAGCGACACCACCACTTTCTTAGCCATTTTTGAAGTTAGAATCTCCACTTCTTGTTCCATGTTGTCACCCCGTGCACTTTCCGTTTGTATTCCTCTTCCTACTTCTGTTGTTTCCATTATCATTGGGCTATCAATTAGCAAATGGAATAACGATGAAAACTCCTCCCAAGGGCACTCACTTCCACTGATTAACCAAAAAAAAAACAACAACGAATAGACACCAATAGAAGCTCTCTCTACCAATGGACTTGGAGAGAAAATAAAATAATGTAGATCTTGGAGAGTTAAAACGGATGACATAACATAACATAAAACTGGTAACACAAAGTTGCAGCAAGACAGTTGAATATATCAAATATGAGTTTTTCTGCCCAGAAATTCAAGGCACCCCAAGTAGTATAAATAATCTTGACGCAAAGCGACAGCAGAGAAACGGTCACCTGACTCTATGCGACATAAAAGAGACCAATGCTTACACAATGCTCCAATATCCTAACTAAAACTTTGAAACTCTAATGGTGTCAGAGGGTGTATCATATCATATGCATGCTTTAGTCTGCTCGAGCTTGTCTCGAATGAAATTTCACTCGGCTCGAGCTCGTCTAAACCCTAAACTTTTGTGTTCGGGCTCGGCTCAAAAAAATTCTTTGATGTTCGAGGTCGGCTCGAATTTTTTTTGAATAATATTCAAGCTCGGCTTGTTTAAAGCTCGACTCAAATTGTGTTAACCCAATATTGAAATGGGATGGATTTTTATATTAATTATTTATTGTTACATTTATTAATCAAGCGATGTGAGATATATTATATATGCACAGAAGAAAGATACAAAGATACACCAGGCAACTCCTTTACATGACTCAACATCTCTTCTCCTAATCTCCTCTTGAGCTTGCATCTTAAGTGACTCCAGCTCCACATTCGTACAGAGCCAGCTCTGCCCCAGCTCCTGCACACTCTGCACAAACATCAAACCAACCAAAACTAATCAAAACTCACTTCACAAAATGTGAAAAGAATCAACCCCATTTACTCAAAATTAAAGCTTTTGTTACCTTTTCATGAAAGAAGGCGTGATGTTGAGAAGAGAGCTTCTTGAGTAATCCATCTAAAGTGAGAGCGAGTCTTGTGGAGCCAAAATGAGCTAAAGAAGACCACCACAAAAATCTTAAGATGTGTTTTTGTTCTAGTACTTGTTTGTGTTGAGGTGCAATGAGACACACACTTATAAGTAGTTGTGTTGTCTGATGGAATGGAGGGTATGGTGACTGACTCACTGTGTTCAGCAGTTGCTAATTTACTTCTACTTATTGTTATTTTAGTTATGGTTAGTTTTGTCTGGTCCTCTTGTGCATGTGTTCTGCCTTTTTTTCCTTGTTTTTTCTCTAAGCGGGTGTTGGACAAAATCAGGTAGCAACAAAGGTAGGCTTGCACAGGGTGACCCGGACCGGGACCGAATTTTCCTGGTCCGGGTGGACCGGAACCCGGAATTTCAGAGAGGGGATGACCCGGGGACCGGAAATCCAGATTTTTCCTTTGAATTTTTTTGCTTTTCCGGATTTGGACCGGACCGGGACCGGAAAAAAATAAAAATACGACCCGGGGATCGAAAAATTCCAGTCGGATCCACCCGGACCTGGGAAATTCCGGTATGGGTTCCGAACCTTTTGTGCATCCCTAAACAAAGGATAGCACCCTTTGAAATGTTTTTCTCATTTTGCATGGTGAAACTAGAATATTACTACCTTGCCTAAAACCCCTTCTAGTTCTACAACACCTCTCTTAACGTTTGAACTTTGAAGTTGTTCAAGTCTTGTTGTGTTTGGCATGAGAATCATTTATGCATCCTACGTTGTCCGTGTATTCGTTACTCTCAAGGTAATGTAGATGTATAGATGTAGCCTTTGAAATCGTGCAAGTGATGAATGAATAAAAATACAGAGTAATTAAACACACTAATTTATATAAATATATAAATAAACGAGTCTTATATGAACATATAAACGATTTTTTATTCGAGCCTACAAACGAGCTTTATTCGAGCCTACAAACGAGCTGTTCGCGAACTTAAACGAGCCGAACAATACTTTGCTCAAGCTCGACTCCTTTAATAAGCGAACTTCAAAATTATGTTTGATCTCGGCTCGTTTGTAGGAATGGGGTTGATTCTTTTCACATTTTGTGGATTACTCGCGAACAACTCTCGAAAACTCACGAAAACTCGGCTCACTTGCACCCCTACTTGTTGTCATATTTATGACCTTCCACAGCTATGTTCGATACTTTGACCCATTATGACTTTTGTCTTCATTTCTTCTATGGACACAAGCTTACCTCTCATCAGAGTAGCTTTTACTCGAGTGGCGTATCTTACTACTGACGAGTCTTTAAAGGTGACTTCACATGTGGATGGTAAGTGGACTATGAGTTTTGACTTTGCTTCGTCGAATTCATAGCAGATGATGTTGCGGGGGAACAGACCTGGTGGTAAGTTGTATTCTCGGAGAAGATCAGGTAACTACTTCACTGGCCTTCCTGTAAATAAGAAGTCAAAGTCATTAATAACCGGTTTTGCGCATAAGAGTTTGTGAACAATGTCGAACTTAACACAATGAGAGGTGCTGAAAGTCTGTTACAGAAGTGCAGTAAACTACAAAGTTCATTAAGGTGTCATGCATATCATAAGTCATAACCCGGTATGTTCCTCACTGTTTACTCATATTAAGTTTGGTCAAGGCAGCTCAAAAGTCAAAATTTCAGGACTTTGTCAAGAAGGTACCTTTGAGTTTTTTGAAGACTCATTTCACCTTCTCTTCAACTGTGCTTGATATAGTCTGCAAAATCATCATTCTGTTTCAAATTTGTTCATCCACCAGGTTAAGTACAATCCACTCTCAAATCAGCACCAAACAAAAAGAATCCCAGCTGCTCACAGTTTTTAACAACCACAACAACTTTTACACACAAGAACACCTAGTTAGCATTCAAGACAATTCATCATCACAGTGTTCATTTCCTGGATTCTTAACTCGTCTCGCTCACTTGTTAAATTTCCTTGTTTTTCATCAACTCATAGCTTCAATCAATGTAACACTAAAATTTCCGATCCTCATTTACTCTTCTACAAATCAGCATTCACAGTTCAGCATCCCCAAATTTTTGTTCACAATTCTCATCTCATTTCACACAAGTAACACCAATGGAACAACTCAAACAAACCCGATAAATCCCGTAGTACTAAACAACCAACCCAACAACACAAAATCTTCCTCAATTATAAAATATAAAATCTTTAATCAATCAGATACTTCCAAACATGGAAAATGTGAAAACAGAAAAAATCAACATACCCATCAAAAACAAAACACTCCAAAATTCCAAAAAAAAAAAAATCCACATTTATGAGATAAAGATTAGACTCCAATGAAGGATGCAGAAACCCTAAGTCGTAGACAAGACAACAACGTACGGTGATCTCATCGGTGATATTAGTGAATTTTTCCTTAGCTTTCTTAGAAATCCAAAAGCTCCCAGCTTTGATGCTTCCCACTTTTACCAACGCCTTCTCCATGCGGATGGATCTCGCTGGAGTCAGATGTGTGAAAGAGAGAGGTGAGTGAAAGTGAAGAGCAGCTGGCAATTGGAGTTTTATCAGAAAAAGACAGAAAGGTCCACAAAGAACAAAACAGCAAACATGCGATGGTTAAATAATTTAATAATTTAGAAACTAACATACTCTCCTCTTTTGTTCTTCCTATTTTTCTATTTGAGTGTCCTCTAAAAATTTTCCTATTTTTTAGGATGACAATTTGACTCGCGCCCCGCTCCGCCCCAATAGCCAAACGGGCAGGTCAAATTCGGACCCGCACGCACGGCAGGACAGGTTCAATTCATCTCGTCGCCCTGCCCCGCCCGACCCTTATATATACATTCTAAAACCTTTAATGATTTGAGAATTCATTGTTAATTCGTTACATGTCATTTAGACGTTCTATAAACCATTAGAAACCTGATTCGATTATCTACAAATTACTAGTTGATGTCAATTTTAAATTCCGAACATAAGATAATCGAAATCACGATTCAACATATGGGTCAGTGCAGTCACATGTTGATTAGTTGCTATATGACCTTTACCAATTCGAAAATTCACTGTTAATTCGTTACATGTTCATTTTAAACGTTTAATATACAATTAGAAAGCTGATTCGATTATCTGCAAATCACTAGTGAATGTCAATTTTAAATTCCGAACAGAAGATAATCAAAAGCGGGATTCAACATATGGGTCAGTGCAGTCACATGTTGTTTAGTTGCTATATGACCTTTACCAATTCGAAAATTCACTATTAATTCGTTAAATGTCCATTTTAGACGTTTTATATACTATTGGAAAGTTGATTCGATTATCTACAAATATCTAGTTGAAGTTAAATTTAAATTTCGAACAAAAGATAGTCCAAATTACGATTCAAAATTTGGATCACTGCAGTTTGGACTGCACTGCAGGGCCTCGCGGGGCAAAGCGGGACAGGTCCAGGTCAAAAAAATTCGACCCTTGCAGGGCATATCGACGCCGACCCGCGCAGGACAGATCACAATTGGCCAATGACCTGTCCCGACCTATTCCATTGCCATCCCTAATCCCAATTCATGGATGAATATAAATATAAAGCTTAAATTACTACTCTTTGCGTCGTTGTTCTCATTGGGTTGTTGACGCGATTTTAAAAAAAATTATGTTATGTGAGGTAAAAGTAGGAAAGAGAATGAGTAAAAAGTGAATAGATTGGAGAGAGTGTAAATGTGAGAGAAAAAGTTTTTCATTTAAAATAATAAGAAGAAAATTTTGGAACACCAAAAAAAGAAATGATAAGAAAAATATAAGTAGAACGGAAGGGATAATACCCAAGAGGAAGTGATAAAGTGACAGAGCCGTGTCAAATTGAAACTAAAACAGCCGCCACTTTTGTTCTGCATCACATCACGTGATGACCTCTTCTGTTTCTAGTACTCCCTCCGTCCCATAATTTTCTTCCCATTTCCTTTTTTGGCGTCCCAAAATTTTCTTCTCATTTCCTAAAATGG
>JAWWMW010104801.1:0-10669 GCA_035048345.1 Echeveria elegans
GATGTACATAATTCATGAATCTGATGTACTTTTTCATGTTCATTTTTTTCTGTCACCTATTTGAGTTTTATAATTCTTATGTAAATCAGATCAAAATGTCTTAAATACTCTCAAACATGGAATAATCATTTTATTATAATTAAATGAATATTAATTGAATAATCTCAGCCAATGATTAGAAGGTACATCTATGATTATGATCTCTTTATACTTTTTATATTTAGACATTTTTTACCTGATCTCTACCAAAAAAAATACTGTAACTATTTACTTTCTCCATCTCATAATTTTCTTTTAATTTTTTTATCTTAAAATATTTCTTTCATTTCCTTAAATGAATTTTTCTCTCTCCCACGTTTACATTCTTCCTCGTCAAGTCATTCTCTATTCACTTTTCACTCATTTTATTTTTTACTTTTATCTCACATAACTTAATTTTTTTAATAAAATGTGCTAACTGCCAAATGAGAACAAAATTTTGGAAAGGAGAGAGTAATACATCACACTCACAAAAAAAAATTATATAAAAAAATCCGACTAAAATTTGATAAAACGGATATGAAATCAGTTTAACAATTTTGATTTAGAACAAACGAATCACGATGTTGGAATATCTATCATTAGCAGTAACATTATATTAATTTCATCTGAAGACATCACGAAACTGAAATATCACCATTCTTAAAACTATCAGAAGTGTTTAGCATTCTTCATATGTATATAAGATTTGAAAATGATTCGTGATGCATTATTATTGGACAAAAAAATCTTGATTATTTTAAAAAGAAGAGAGTGTATTCTCTTTTTTTGATAATGAGTTACACGGATATAATTTTTTCATACAAATACAATATTATTAGTATCTATAATATAATTAAAGCACATGCCGAATTCAACTCCTTTACCCAGCGATCTTTGAGCATATGTTAATGACAACTTCGCACTAAGATAACCCTCTCGACTTGAAATACAAGTGTTATTGACTCTCAGATCAATCAATACCTTCCACTTATAAGGGGAAGAAATCACAAACGTTCAAACCAGGACTAATAACACAACTTTCATATATTTAAAAATATGGAAAGAATCATGTCACTGATGTAGTTCGAACTCTTGACCTTGGGGTTTCAAGGAAATGTTCTTTTTCACTTAACCACCATCCTTGTTGGCAAGAGAGAGTATATTCACAACACACACAAAATGAAAGGAAATAAAATCAAAAAAAAATATTAAAATATCATTTGAATTTAGCCAAATTCTGTAAAAGTGTCTAATGATTGTGGATTTTAATAGAGTTATGTGAAAGGGTTCTTCTTAACAGTATATGAAAAAAAAATGATTATTCAATAGCAAGTGTCATATGGCCATGGGCATTAATTTGGGTTGACACCTTGAGGGGTCCGAATGGGGTTATAGGGTACATCATGTGTCATGTTTTCCCTCCATCTTTGCCAGTTAATTAGATATCCACATTGTCTTGGATTTAAATGGTGACTAAATGAGTTCATATTCACTGTACTTGGCCTTGTAGGGAACACAATATTTTTATGAATGATTTTTGGATCATGGCGATGAATGTTAATTATTGGATGTCCTAACGGTTAGAATGCGACTAGTCGGGAAAATATGGCTGTTTTTTAGGGTATGACTTTTTTCCAGGTTTGGTCCTCAATTTCTAAGGCGAAGGTTCCTTAACAAATACTCTTACTACGTACTACGAGTACTACTATATTTTGGACTATTTATGAGAAAAAATAAAAACAAATGTCCGGAAATAAAATCAAATTTGTGCCCTTCGAAAATTATTTTCAACTGAATGATTCGAATCAAGCATCTTTTTTTTTTATTACTAGCATATCTTTTTCAATTATTGGATATACTAAAATATTATTGTAGCATTATATTAAAGTAGTATTTAAGTATGTGAAGCTCCTCAAATATACTCACTGGATGCAAGACATGAATGTGCTTCATTCAATGCGTCACATGAAATAATCCACTTCTTTCTTTATTTTCTTTTCTGATATTAGACATAAATCTGAGTCTCAAAATTATTTTTTCATTTTCTTAAATGAACTATATTTTACTTTTACATTTATACAACCTATCGGATCTATTTATTTTTTCGCTCATTCTTTTTTCTATTTTTATTTCATATAATTCAACTTCTTTAATTCTCCTATCTGACTCCAAACGTGATATCAATAAAGGAACGGAGGGAGTAAAGAGCACCGAACCCTCATCACTTGTGTGGGAGATGGTGCACCATTTACCTCTATATACCTCACTACGCACCAATATCTTCCCAACTTGAATCCCGAGCATCTAACAACATTTTATAATAATTTTAACAGAATTTCTATTGTGACTTGTTTAAATCATGTTGTGTAACTAATCCTTAAAAATAAATTATATAATATACATTAAAATATTATCTATTAAACTGATACTCCCTCTGTCCCAAAATGTTGCTTACACTTTCCTTTTGGGGTGTCCCAAAATAAAGCGTACACTTCTTAAAATGGAATATTACCCTTTCACTTTTACTCTCATATGCATTCTCTCTCTTCATTTATTATTTCACTTCTTACAATCATTTATAATTTATTATCAATCAAATCACTCATTTTTCTCACACAAACACTCTCTCTTTAAACAAAAAGTATCTATCAACCAACTTTTTATAAGTTTCTTAAATCTTGTGCCATCAATAGAAACGTAAGCAACATTTTGGGATGGAGAGAGTACTAAATTACACTTTACTGCATAAGATCCAAGTCTCTATCTTCGTGGGCCGTTAAAAATCACATAACCACAACTTGCCAATTTAATATTATTTGGGTTATGACTAGATTACCCTTTATTGAACAAATTAAGGGGATTCGGATCTGGTGTAGCCTCACAACTAACTGCACAGAGTTTTTCTTCTAATTTTGTATGATTTTAACTCTGAATCTGAATTCGACGTGAACTACATAATTGTAGCTCTTAATCAGATTTCCAACAATATATTAAATATTTCTAACGGACAAATTTTGTATTCCCAACAAACCTTATAAGCAGCAAAGCTTTATCTATTTTGTTGGCTTCACCAAAAAATTTCTTCTAGTTTTGGATGACTTTGACTGTTAATATATATTCGAGTTAAACTAGAGAATTATAGATATTTGAATATGTTACAATTCTCCAGTTCATATCGAATTCAAATTTAGATCGTAAGTCATCCGAAATTAGGGCTCCACCGGATCAAATTCGGTGTTACGGAACTCACTGTTACGAGACAAACTTCAAGAACCTATTTGCAAATAAACAAAAAAACTTGTATTAGTTTAAATACCAAATCGAGCGCCAAAAGTCTGTAATTCATTTCCCAGAAACTGAGTTTGTAATCTGAATTTGAAGCTTCAACTGATCATTGTGATCGGATTGTCTCACCTTCATCGTTGTTCCATCGGAGCTCCGGCGAAGTCTTAACAATTGGTATCAGACAAGCCACCGTTCCTTGGATCATGCCTACTTCACGATCGCAAGCGTTGCACGAAATCGAGCGAGACGGAGATGCAATCGATCGAACTTAATCTTCGGTGATCGCAGACTTGACAGCAGATCAGAAATCCATTAACCAGCAACTCGATGTTCTGGCAAAGCAGATGGAGACGATGATGTCTATGATGCGCACGAAATTGCAAGTTGTGCACGAACTCAACTTCAAGGACGAAACTCGTGATCAGTCCCGTAAGCGAGCAGACGAGATGCATCAGCATATGATTAACAAGCTCTATGAAAACGACCGGCAGCTTCGAATCATGGCTGACCACCTTGGCATGGCATCTGTATTGATGTTGGACCCTGTGAGCACAACACTGATGCTGAACTGCAGAAGGATAGGGCCGGATTTCCATTTGAAGTTACTGAAGGACCTAACGGACATCCCAATCTTAATGTTCAGAATTTGGATGACACACGCTCGTTTACTCCGCCGCAGCTACCAGTGGAATCATCGATTTATAAGGTACCTCGGTTTATATGTTCATTAGACTCTTCATCTTGCGAATATGGATTAGCTAGGCGTGCAGTTGTTGATATATCCATTCCCAAACCGAACGCAAACACGTCAGACGTTCCGGGCACACAAGGTGTTGGTGACAATGCACAAGCGAAACCAACTGTATATTTGACAATACCTATGCTTGACGTAACTCCACTTCGCCCTGTTGCTGCAACTAAACTGACCTATATTTGGGTTGAATGCTTCGAAGGAGATTCTGGTGCTGATTGTGGAAAATACGATTCCCTTACTGGAAATTTTGATAGCGTTGACAAGGCTTTTTAACACATGCGCTCAAGGTGTTCGACAAAATGCCCCTGAGTCATTGGATCTATTCTTACCACCACCAAAACCTCCGGACGTGTTAGTAAGTGTTGCCGGTAAGATGCCTCAGGTTGCTGAAACTTTACTTGACAATAGCTATTATCAGACAGTCATATGCCGAGCTCCTACCAAAGCTTTGGAAGATGCTTCTAACAAAGTTAGTAAAACAGTTCAGCTGCTGAATGTTCATCATAAGCTACCAATTTTATTAATCCATTTACACATTAATAAATTTCATTAATCCGTTTATACTTATTAATAGATTTTTTAACAAATTTTTAATAAATTTTACTAATTCATTTACCTAAACGGATTAACAATGTAATGATCATTTGACCTTTGATAAAACAATCAAACTAGCAACAGTGGATACATGGTATCCAAACAACAAGTTCAGTGATGACATGTCCTCAAACCTTACTCTAGTCTACCTGGAATGAATCAAATTGCTGAAAGAGATATCACCTTCTAATAACCCCCTGAAGCTTTACAACTTGACAACTCTCAATGTTCCGACAAAAGCATCATCCCTTTGGACAGTTGCATAAATAAAAATAGAAATAATGCAGCCTGCGTCCCAACTCAAAACAGCTGGGCCAAGTTTGAAGACTAGGAAAATCTTGTTGATGAATGATTTCTCCGCGAGCTCAGTGTTCAATGCTGCCAGAGTCAATTTCCGTGCTAGAATAAAATGGCCGACATAAATAAGAAAGTATGACTGAGATTCTACAACATACAAGTTTGCCAGGGAAACTGATTGATGCCTCTGGAAAGGGGAGGCCGGGCCACCTGTGGTAGGTATTATTGACAAAGAATTGATTAATCCAATTTCCAACTTTTCTGTTAGCCTTGTTTCTCAATATCTGGAAGTTCTGGTTCCGGTTCAGGGAATATACCCTTTAAGTGTCGCCTGCGGGAGGAGTATTCTCCATTACTTTTTGTGCCACTCACTGATTGAGAACCTGAGGTTTCCACTTTTTTCAAGCCACTAGCACCTATTTCTGGCCTTTGAGTATATGACGGAGCAGCAGCTGCGTCTGATGAGCTCAGACGCCAACTACTGAACAATGTCGCATTCCATGATCCTCTTGATGACGTTGCTCTGAGTCTCGCAGATCCTGAATGTTCTTCCCTAACTACTTTCAATGGGTTTTCCAAAGCTTTGAGGATGTACCTCATCAGTGGTCTTCTCGAAGGTTTCGGATTCAAGCAAGACTTTGCCACAATAGCTACCGCCCATACCTCTTCTAAAAGATCATCATCTATTATGAGAGATGGATCTATAATCATTGTAACAAGTTCCTTATCATACATGCTTATGTGGCGTAATGTTTGATCTAGCCAATCTTTCATTGATGTGTCATTGGTGGCGCTGATTCCAAGCTTACCGGTAACTAGCTCTAGTAAGACTTTCCCAAAGCAGTAGACATCATGTGACGTAGAAGGTGACGGCGTACCTGGTAAATCCCACACAGGCAAACATGAGCATCTGTATACAGTTTTTTGTATATCTTAGTAGTATATAGTTCTAGTGGTCTTATCAGCTACTAGCTACATCTATTTCATTCTACTTTCTAGTTGTGAGGATTATACTCCATTTCAAACTTTTTCCATTCAGTAAAAAAGTCAATACAAGAATTAAAATTTGTTGAAAAAGAAAACAAATGTGCGCACCTGAAGGACCTGGGTCAGATGTCCTGCAAGTGAAAGAAACATATATAGAGTTAAATGAGAACCCAATCACAGTCTCAAATGATGCTCAAGAAAAATAAAAAACAATATGAAATCCCAGTCTAGAAATTATTTAACAAACCGAGTAGAGCATGAGCACCATGCGATTAAATTCATCAATGGCCTGAGCCAAACATGAAATTATTAGTTTATCAATTTTACCTGAATAACGTAACACTTAAAATGTAAATAAGGTTTTTCACCAAAGGTTTGATAGGGTCAGAAATAACTATGTTACCATTTATGTAGCAAACATAGTGATTACCGTGTCAAGACCATAGAAAACTAAAGATGGATCTGATAGAGCTTGTGCAGCAGATGACTTACTGTGGTAACCGCATAAACCTGGTAAATCTGCTTTGGTGAGGATCCACCTCTTGAGCACAAACTTCACTAAGGCTCCCTAGCCTCACTTCAAATTTATCATCAAGAAGTATACTGCTCGCTTGGACATCTCTGCAAGTAGCAAAATATGTGTAAATGCATGCAATATAAACAAGTATCCAAAATAAAAGAAAAACACATCAAACAGGTGAACAAGAAACTGGTACATGACCGGAAAACTTAAACTTACTACAGGGCACAGACCGTCGCGACTAAAGTGCTACTCTAAATTGCTTACTCCATGTACAGTTATGTCTGGTTAAGGTAAAAAATGCAATAGTAGAAAGAGAAGAGGGAACAAACAAGAAGGGAGAAACTGAAAAGAGAAGATGGATAGCTTCTAATACGCCAAATGCCAAAGCAAAATTAGGAAGCTAGCTAATTGATCGCCATCAAAACTGCAAATAAAGGCAGTTCGTGCAAGTATCTAAGTAGAGAGGTAGTTTGGACACACCAACAAACAGCAGAACAAAGATAAAATAAGTAGCCTGGAAGTCTGAGGCAGGTACCTGTGAACCAGAGGTGGAGTGCACTCGTGATGCAAATATGATAAACCTTCAGCAGCTCCAATTGCGATTTTCAATCGTGTTATCCAATCCAATGACTGCAACCCATCATCGTCCTGGTTTGTTTTCCTGAACAGTGCATTTGATAAATCACCATTTGTCATGTACTTGTAGACCAAGTGTTTCTCATTCTCGTTTTCCAAGCAATGTCCCAACAGAGGGACCATTCGTATATGAGAAACTTTGCTGAAGAAGTCTAGTTCAATTAAGTATCCATCATTCTTGATCGACTGAAGATCGATTTTCTTGACAACAACTGGTATGCCGCCTTCCAAAACACCATGATAAAGGTCTCCAGTGTGACCATGTTTGACAAGGTTGCTATCATTAAATTCGCTGGTAGCTTGAAGTAATTGCTGATATGCGTATGAATCCCCTACTCTAGACAGATCTACGGATGCGGCAGCATTAGATGGTGGCAAGTTACCCCCTGTTGGCACTGGTCCCACTCCGTTTCCTCTTTGACTTCCACTACTCCTCCAACAGCATAGGAAGAAGAACAGACACGCAAAGGAGACAAGTAAAATAACACCAATTCCTCCAAAAACTGTTGCCATGATTATTGTTTTTTTACGACTCTTCGAGGACGGTTTAGCAGGTGGAGGCTGCGTGGCAGTTGGCAATCCAAAATTATCAAATTCAAGCCCTCTTTTGGCATAGAACATCGAACACTCAGAGAGGTTTTTCTGGTTAGGTACATCTTGGAGGCAATTTTTGTCAAGCGACACATTTCGCTGTGTAACTTTGCCTTCAAAGTAATTGCCAGACAGATCAACAAAACTGAACCTCTTAAGTATGGGAGTAGGATTTCCACAGAGCGTATTCCCAGACAAGTTAAACAAAGCAGCAGCGCTAGCAGTATCGACTGTACTATTCGTAAGAAACCCGGTGAAGTTATTGCTTGAAACATCCAGTACATTCAACTGAGGAAGTGTCAATAATGAATCAGGTAGAACACCACTGAAATTATTATGACCGAGATTCACCAGTTGCAACTTATTCAAAGTAGAAAACAAAATGGCTGGAACAGTACCCGAAACAAAATTGTTATTAATCATCATTTTCTGCAAATTCCTCATCCCTCTCAAATCAGTATACAGTGACCCCGACAAGGAATTGAAGCTGAGGTCAAGGTCAAAAAGGTTCCTCAGGTCACCCAAATGCGAGGGTATAGACGAAGAGAAACTATTGTTTGAAAGATTCAATACCTGAAGATTCATTAACGAGCTAATTGCAGGAGGAATTGACCCAGACAAGAAATTCCCAGACATGACAAGTACAGAGAGGTTTCCAAGCAACGAAAATGAGCCAGGAATAGATCCAGTTAGCATATTGTGAGAAAGATCCAGATCCTCAAGTCCCACCAGCTGACCCATACTCAACGGAATGCTACCAGTAAGGCCGTTACCTGATAAATACAATACAGACAGTGTAGTCAAATTTCCAAGACTCGTAGGAATCACACCTCGAACACCACAGGAACTGAGATCCAGCACTTCAAGATACTGCATCCGCGAGCCAAACCATTCAGGAATCTCACCAGGAAGCGCAAACCGAGAAGCATTAAACGAAGCTAACAAAGTCAAATTCACCAACGAATCAATAGCAAACTGCGGATTACTCCTCCTGATTCTCGTCCTTCTAAACCCCGAAATGTTGATCCCCACCACCCTACCATCCTCACACTCAATCCCCTTCCACGACAAACAAGGATCAGCTTTAATAGGCCAATCCTTACCCCTCAAACCCAACGAAGATCTAAGCTCAATCAACGCCACTCTCTCCGCACCTAACCTCAACGTCTGGTTACCATTCTCACCCTCCCCAAACACCAAACTACACAACAGAAACAAAAACCCCAATCCAAATCCAAATCTCACCTCGACCATCTCCCCCACCCTTACTATCAATACAATAATTTACACACACTAATCCACTGCCACACCTCATAATCCCAAACTTCCACACATTCTCCAAACCAAATCGCCACTTCAAAAAAAAAAAAAAACACCCTATAAAAACAAATCAACTCTTTCCACCGGTTGCTTTTCAGATCCACTTTCAATCCCTCCGTTGACAAAAACAAAGCACAGAAAGTGACAACAGCCAAAAGCACCAAACTAACAAAAAAAAAAATCAATTGAATACACTGTGAGAGAGTAGAAGAAGCTCTCACACAGTCGATTGGTCAAACGAGCCTATCTGTATCCATCTGTATTAATCAAATTCAACTCAACAACAAACCACTCCATATTCAAACCTCCTCTCCGATCGTCACCGTTCCGGCGAAGTTATTTCACACTCAACCGAAGTCGCCGTCCCTGTACTAGCAGTAGTCGTCGATCGCTGCAACTATCGAAACTGCGAGTCTGGAACTTCGCATTAATGCTGCTGACAGTTACTGCGCTGTCTTTCTCTCTCTCGATCGATCTGGAGGGAGAGGCGGACAGCTTTTGGATGAAGAAGAACGAAGAGAGATACAGATCGCCAATTATGCGATGTGTGATTAATTGAAATTTTAGTAGTAATTAATTACGATTATGATTTTGTAAACAGTTGCTTGTATTTAAATAATTATTTACCTTTACGGTCAAGATTTTGTTTATCGATATTTTCATGGAATTTATGGATTTGATTATTTTTATTGCTTCCATATTCAAAGCTCAGATATTTATAAAATAAAGGGTAATAATAGAATGAGCCAATGAGGTGTAGTGTATCCGTAATGATCCATAATTTAGTTAGGAAAATTCGTAAATAATTTGCAATGATTCAACTAATTTTGATTATTTAAAATAAGCATATTTACCGGTTGGTGGAAAAACACTCTCGCCCAAAACCCACCCGTATACATTCAGCTTAAAAGGGTGTCCTTTTTTTACTTGCCTATTGACTATAGTAGTGTTTTTGGTGTTGCGTTTGCTGATATTTGAATACCAGCATTCTATGCAGACATTTATCATAATCGCTTTTTTTTGAACCTCTCTAACGTGTCCTTGAATACTTATTGATTTCTATTGTCATCCCTTAATTGTCAGAAACCTCTATCAATAATGCTCACAAGTCTACCAAGAATGCTTCATTTACTTGAAAATCGAAATCTGTGCAAGTGACTTCATTTAAAATTAGTGTTGTTCTGTTGTAATGTACTGTGGCTGTTTTCACACCGTGTTTGTATTTTGTAAATATGTTCACGTCATGTTTCTATAATGCCCATTTTTGAATCTTTTATATGTACTATTTTTGGTAATGCCCATTTTCTTGGGAAATATATTTGCGCCGTTCTGTCAGGGCATGTCGACAAATTACTTTGTGCTGTTTGAAATAGTTGTACATACCAAGAATATCTATTTCGCATCATCCCGTCGAACCGACGGGTTTTGCACTAGTAGAGAGATAATTCTATTCTTATTTATTTATGATCATACTGGTGGTGATCATGTCGTTTCGACGGGAATTGTTTCTCTGTTAAATTTTAAATTTTAAATTTTAAATTTTAAATTTTAAATTTTAAATTTTTATTTTAAATTTTTTATTTTTTTAATTTTTAATTTAGTTGGAATGATTTAGTTAGGTGATAGGGATTTAGTTAGATGTTGTTGGTAAATGTATGAAT
>JAWWMW010104822.1:0-10669 GCA_035048345.1 Echeveria elegans
TGGCAAGGACGTAGCCGAATCTTCTATCAGAAACACACTCGAGAAGTCCTTTGCTAGGATCCCTTCTCGAGAGGATATGCAATAAGATGCATTACTCTGGGTCATAAAGATCTAGCCTTTCGATTAGAGAACCTTATTTATCTCCCATGTAGGCTTTTAGTCCGTGCCCATTGACTCTAAAGGCCTCCATTTTGGTTAAATAACTCTACATGCCCATCGTTGAAAACTCATGAAATCTTGAATGGCCCTGACCATTTAGATCGGAGTTTTCCTGGGAATAGTCTCATTCTCATGTTGTACAAAAGAACTTTATCTCCAGCCTTAAGGGATTTCCTTATGATCTTCATATCGTGCCATTTCTTTATCTTATCCCTGTAAATTATGGCATTTTCGTACGCGCTGAGCCTCATCTCTTCGAGTTCGTGGAGTTGAAGCATTCGTCTTTGACCGCATTTCTTGGCGTCGAAGTTCAATTTCTTGATTTCCCACATGACCTTGTACTCCAGCTCGACTGAAAGGTGGCATGGCTTCCCGTAG
This sequence comes from Echeveria elegans, assembly GCA_035048345.1. Taxonomy (NCBI): domain Eukaryota; kingdom Viridiplantae; phylum Streptophyta; class Magnoliopsida; order Saxifragales; family Crassulaceae; genus Echeveria; species Echeveria elegans. The sequence goes on from JAWWMW010104822.1 coordinate 538, forward strand.
ATAAGCATAGATGATGACATTCCTATGGGCGTTTAAAAGTTGTTCTGTATGCCCATACAGCTTCATCGAGCTTCGATGACCGGTCCTTGACCCATCTACTGTCTTTTCCATTATTGATTTGATTTCTCTATTCGAAATTTCGACTTGACCGCTCGTCGAGGGTGGCATGGTGTAGAAATCTTATGATAAACTTCATGTTTCTTCAACATCATTTCCAATTGTCTTTCTTTGAAATGCGTGTCATTATCATTGATTACTGTTCGTGGGACTCCATACCTGGGAAAGATATCTTTCTTAAAAAGTTTCTTAAACGACTTAGCATCGCATGTAGGTGTGGCTATGACTTCGACCCATTTCGACACGTAATCGACGACAACTAAGATATACTTATTTCCGAAGGACGTATGGAAAGGTCCCATGAAGTCAATACCCCATACAGCGAAAATTTCGACTTCCAGAATGCCTCGTTGCGGCATTTGGTCTCTTCTTGAAATGTTGCCCATTCTTTGGCAAGTGTCGCAAGACTTAATTAATCTATGCGCGTCTTTAAAGAGTGTGGACCAATAAAAGCCTGATTGGAGAACTCGTGACGCGGTCTTAGAAGTAGACCCGTGTCCTTCTGTTAGTGACGAGTGACATTCCTGCATAATTCTTTCTTGTTCGGGCTCTGGAACACATCTTCTGTAAATTCCATCAACTCCCAGTTTGTGTAAGTATGGTTCGTCACAATAGTATCTGGTTACATCGTGTAAGAATTTCTTCTTTTGCGCGTAAATGATCTCATGAGGAAGTACTCCGCAAACCAGGTAGTTCACGTAGTCCGCGTACGAAGGCGCTCCAATAAACGACATTTCAAGAGCGAGTAAGTGTTCCCCTAAAAAAGAGTCTTCTACAGGTACTCTGTCGTCCTTCCCTTCAAGAGTTGTCTCTAGTCTAGACAAATGGTCTGCAACGACGTTATCGACTCCCTTTTTATCTCTTACCTCTATGTCGAATTCTTGTAGAAGGAGAATCCATTGAATAAGTCTTGGTTTGACATCTTTCTTGTTCATCAGGTACTTAAGAGCTGCGTGATCCGTATAAACTATTGTTTTCGAACCTATCAAGTACTGCCTAAACTTCCCAAAGGCTTATATTATACCGCTAGCATTTTTTTTTCCAGTAGTAGAGTAGTTCTCTTGCGTTGCATCCAATGTTTTGCTTGCGTACTGAATAATGTTAAAGCGATTGTCTACCCTTTGTCTGAGGGCTGCTCCTATCGTTTCATCGCTCGCATCGCACATCAATTCAAACGAAAGATTCCAATTCGGTGCTTGCATGACCGGTGCGGTGGTTAGGGATTTCTTAAGTATTTGAAAAGCTTCCAGACATTTTCCGTCGAATACGAAATCGATATCTTTAGAGAGAAGATTAGTGAGTGATTTCGCAATTCTCGAAAAGTCCTTGATAAATCTTCTATAGAATTCGGCGTGTCCTAGGAAACTTCGGATCCCTTTCATGTCCTTTGGAGGTGGCATCTTCTCGATTACTTCAATCTTCGCTTTGTCGACTTCTTTTCCCCCTTTCGAGACTAAATGCTCAAGTACAATTCCTTCTTGAACCATAAATGACATTTCTCCCTGTTCAAGACTAAGTCCATCTCGATGCATCTTGCTAATACGTTGGTTAAATTAGTTAATCAATCGTCGAATGAATTCCCTTGAACTGAAGAATCATCCATGAAGACTTCCATGGTGAAATGTCCCAGGAGCATTGCAAAGACTGAATGACATTCGTCTATACGCAAATGTTCCGTAAGGACACGTAAATGTGGTCTTTTCTTGATCGTCCAGATGAATGAGTATTTGAAAGAATCCACTATACCCATCAAGGAAACAAAAGTATTCATGTCCATATAATCTTTCCAACATTTGATCCACAAATGGAATAGGAAAATGATCTTTTCTAGTCGCTTTGTTCAATTTTTGATAATCTATACACATCCTTTATCCGGTTATTGTCCTAGTGGGGATAAGTTCATTATTCTCGTTTGTAACGACCGTGCGTCCTCTCTTTTTAGGAACCAAGTGAATCGGGCTGACCCAATCCGAGTCAGGCATCGAATAAATTATTCCGCTTCACGCAATTTTGTTATTTCCTTTAACACGACTTCCCCGAGCTTAGGGTTAAGTCTCCTCAGAAATTCTCTAGTTGGTTTAGCATCTTCGTTTAAACGAATCCTATGCATGCATATGTCTGGGCTAATCTGTTTCAAGTCATCTATAGAGTGTCCTATAGCTTCTTTATGATTACGCAAAACATGCAATAATTTTGAAGTTTCATCAGGGTTCAATGAAGCATTGATGATTACTAGTAAAGTATTGTCTGAACTTAAGAATTCGTACCTTAGATTCGGTGGAAGAGGTTTCACTTCCGGACCGAATTTCTTACCTTTATTTGTGTGTTCTTCGATTGAATTGTGTTCGAGCGAATCCTGCTAGGATTGTTTGTCGAATTCCATCAGCGAGGTCAATATTTCATCATCGCATCTATCTCTCAAAGCTTCATTTTCAAGTATTGTCAGTGAACTGATATCAACTACATCAGGGTTCTTAGTTGAGTCAATAAGATCACACTTAAAAGTGTGCGTTGGTGCTTTCATCATTTTAGAAAGATAGATTTTACTTTATCTTCCCATTAATCCAATTCAATTGATCCATCACCACAGTTGATCAGTGCCTTAACCGTATTTAAAAATGGTATACCCATGATTACAGAAATATCAGCGTGAGGTATATCGTCCATTTCAAGCACATAGAAATCAACTGGGACATAGAAATCACCTATTATAGGGGACATATCTCTAATACTCCAACAGGATTGCTATGAGACCTATCAGCAAGTCTAAGAACTAGTTAGGTTTCAGCTAGAGTTCTTAGTTGTAACTTCTCATACAGAATGTATGGCATAACGGACACTCCTGCTCCCAAATCACACAAGGCATTTTTAATGTTAATTTTTCCCACAGTGATTGAAATCGTAAAAGATCCGAAATCTTTTTCTTTCTTAGGCATTTTACGTTGGATTACGGCGCTAGAATTTGTTCCTAAAGCAATGTGATCAATGTCACACAGTTCGCATCTATGAGTTATTATATCTTTTAAATTTCGCGTATGCTGGCATTTGAGATATTACTTCAGAAAATGGAATGATGACGTTGATTTTTCTGAAAATCTCGACAAATCTTTTAAATGTTGCACGGTCATTCGCTTTAATATGCCTTTCAGGAAATGGAGGAGGCGGGACGTAAGCCGGTGGTGCTACGTATGGTCTTTCTGCCTCGGGCTCATCCTCCTTATCTTGATAGTCTTCGTTGGACTTCACTATAAGTGTTCTTTCCTTCAGTTTTGGCCCTTCAAGTTCTTTTCCACTCTTAAGTGTTATTGCGTTTACGTCATCCGAAATTAAAGCTATGCTGGGAAGGAAGTTTACCCGGTGATCGCGCAGAACAGGCCGCTTGATGAGCGATTTGCGTTTCCAACATCTTATGAGCTGCCTTCTCTTGTTGAAGTTCCGAGTTTAAGTGCTTAAGGTTTATATTTATATGTTGCATATCCTTCTTTTGTTGTTCGATTAGTTGTGTAACTTTTTTTGAACAGGTTCGATGTCTTCGATTTGGTCGCTAACTTCAAAATATTTGATTGCTCCCTCGTCTTGAGCACACTAAGCTGTGTTATTGACTTGGCCAAAGAGTCAATCGTCTTGGTTAAAGCGTTAAAGTTTTCTTTGGTCACAGAATTTGAACTTGGTTTGCGTTCTTCCCTCTAAAGGTGGTTCCTTTCACCGCCCCATGGATGACTATTTCTAGCTATTTTCTCTACGACTTTGAATTCTTCAGTGGGGGTTAAGTCCATAATTCCTCCTCCGCTCACTCGGTTCATTCGAGCTCGACCATTTTCATCCATCCCATCATAGAATTGAGATAGCAATTCCCATTTGTTGAATTCGTGGTGCGGGCAATCCCTTAGTAGTCCTTTGAATCTTTCGAGCTTCGTAAAACGATTCGTTATCTAGCTGAACAAACTTAGTAATCTTGTCTCGTATCCTCTTAACTTTTCCCGGCGGAAATTATTGATTTACGAACGCTTGAGCTAATGTGTCCCGGGTGTGGAACATATTAGGCTCGTGACTTTGTAGCCAGTCTTTAGCTTTATATGTAAGGGGAAAAGGGAATAGTTTCATGTAAACTATATCCTGAGGAATTTGAGCGTTCTTGTACGTTCGACATAATTTCGTAAAATTACTAAGGTGATCGTGCAGGTTGCTATATCCGTCGAAGGCTTCATTCTGATCATTTGGATTAGTCCTCCTCTTAATTCGAAATTTTAATCTTTTTCGTTGGGTATGCATTTTGGCGAATCGTAATTCCCAATGGTAGGGGTTATGTATTCTCCAATTGGTATTTCAACATTGTTTGCTCTTTGTCCCCTAGGCAACGGATCTTCTACTTGATCATCTATTTGATTGGCCGAGTTGATTGTTAAATCTAATGGGTCGGGTATGAGTTGTGGTTCGTGGTCGGCGAGGTAGTGAGTGGGTGAAAGTGGAAAATTAGTACTCGGCGTACAGTTTTGTGGCGTGAAGTATCTTGAAGAACTCTAACTTGTCGCTTTCCCACTCGCGGGTTGTGTTCTATTCTTCGCTTTCAATCTCGTTTGCATCCAAATATCCGAAAAAGATAGTTTGGATGATTAAACAAGGAGAAATTCGTTTGAAGAATTAAACAACAGCGAGCAAATAATTTCAATTAGATTGAAATCACGAACTTATGGTAAACTAATGGCTAACTAACTAAACTAAAAACCGTTCCCCGGCAACGACGCCATTTTGATGCGTGCAGTATATGCGATAAATATTTCGTGCGTCAAAAGAATTTGTATTTTGACCAGGGTGACCTGATGTCGAACCCAAGGGAACAATGGAATTTATGTAGTTTATTAGTTTTACGAAAATAAGTTCTAAGGTTTTTAAGTCTTTTAGTTGCGAATTTTGTTTTGCGGAAATTGTTGTTGTCTAAACTATCAAATATAAACAATGACAGGGATTAGACTTCACCACTACCGCTTGCGGATATTTATCAAACGTGTTATGTAAATAATGTAGAGTTTATTCAAATGATTCCAATGTAAAACTTAGCAGAGTTTTATAGTTCTAGTTCTCACTCCCGAATATTGAATTATCATGTTAAACTAATATGCCGATATAAAATATCGTTGAACAAAACTAGCACTAATCTCAATCCTCCCGTTGCTTCGACTATTATCTGTTTTAAACGTTTTAGGCTAAGTTATTGATTTTCACTCAAGTATCCTCGCTGCTCCCACTTTGCTAATATACTCGATTTTATGGTTTTTTAATCCATAAATTATTCTAAGTTCATTTTCCGATTCTTCCTTAGATAATACTACATATACAATTTCCATCAAGCATTTAATCAAACACTTAATTTACATAACATATGAATGGCTTCAAACACATGTTTCAATCTGATTTTACTCATAAAAATATCGATTCAACATGTTTAACAATCCACAAGCATTAGGGTTTCATCGAATCCCCATCATCAAATCACTAGTCACTCATTTCGAGTGTGATAACACACAACATTTGTAATGAAAATAAACTGAAGATAACAGAGAAAAGAGAGTTGAAATACTTAGTTTTGTTATGCTGATGATGATTCAAATGATGCTCCTTCAAATTGGACAAGGTTCAAGCTTCAAAGACCCGTCAGAAGTTCTCCAACTTTGGCTGCCGATTTCTCTGAATTTTTGTGTGAAGTGGCTCGTGAAAATGTTGTTGAAAACCCTAAGAAAATGTTGTATTTATAGGCTAGGGTCGAGCTGCAGTCCAAAGGTCTCATTTTGCTCTTGCTTTTGTGCTGGAAAATTGAAGGGTCACAAATAACTGGACTGCTAGATCGAGTAAAAAGCGTTCACTCGATCGAGTGATCCTGTTTAAATGATAAAAATAATCATTTCTGGTCTGTCTTGCTCGGTCGTGCACTTGGGTTGCTCGAGTGACCCTGTTTAAATGATTAAAATAATCATTCCTGGTCTGTCTTGCTCGGTCGTGCACTTGGGTTGCTCGATCGAGCAATTGTATTTAGCCAATTTTTTTCTGCTCTTTCCCACTCGGTCGAGTCAATGCTCAGCACTGTTCTTGGACACTTATTTGGGCTGTCTTAACGTTCGAATCCCTTCTTGTGATCAACATAAGAGTTGTAGCTCTTCAAATTAGCTTTCCAATACATCTTGATTCACCTCAATCGGATATCGTACACCTTTTGTTGAAATTATCAAAGCGCTGAAGGTCCAATGAATTCCTCTTCGTTGAAATCTTTGCTTTTTCCATTGAATTGTCGTCTTTTTCATCACCTTTCTCTCTAAACTTCTTCAAGTCATGTGAATCGTGTTTTAACCATTAAATCAGAGAGAATATGAGCGAAATAGTATGGAAATATTAGACATAGTTTTCACACATCAATGAACGATAAGAGTCTAGCTTAGAATGTTTTCAATAGAATTAGTAAAAACTCTACCGCTGATACTAAGGAAATTGATTTCTACAATTAATAATTCAACAGTCACACCAGTGAAAATTGTTATCGTCTTATAGTTTGTATCTATTTATGTGATTCAACAGTCACACCAGTGAGAATTGCGTAGTATATACATTGCTAGACTTGTGTGTGTCAAATGTTTTTAAAGGAATAATATTTTACTTTAATTTCTGAAATCATTCAACCTATTCTGTGAGTATTTTGGGTAAAATTATTCCCTAATCATCTGCTTTTTAATCGTTATTTTACAAGAACAATCGTCACTAAAACAACTTATATAAACCTCCTGAAAATTGATAGAACTATCTAAAGTGCTTGACAGTTCACTTGACTGAATTTCCTGCTGTTCCCCTGGGTTCGACACTAGGTCACCCTAGTTCTATAAATTTTGTTTGATGTTTACGTGACCCCACTTTACCACACGTCTGCTACAAATATCTAGTTTACACCAAATTCAGATTCCAAGCCTAAGAGTTCCGAAACAGGTCTAGAAGATACGGGTCAGTGCAATTCCGAGATTATTGGGCTCAAAGTGCTAACAAAGGCCTTGCTTCCTCAACAAGTCAACACACCACTAAAAATAGGAAGCTAGGGCTGGAGTTTAGAAAAAAATTCATCCAGCCACAGATCAAAACACGGAGGCAGAGCTGCAGGAAGAAGTTGGAGGCCATGTCAGATATAATTCTTCCAATTCCTCTTCATACCTTCTTTTTTATTAATTTAGATGATGTATTTCGTCACTGTTATGAGTAGTCAAATACATAATCGCGGTTTGAGACACACGCTTGTGACGAATTGTTTTGAGATACACATTTAATATCAATTTTATTATCTTGAGTCAATTCTTATGTGTATTATTATGATTCTGACTTGATGAGATTATTGACTATTTGCCTACGAATTATCTTGTGATAGTTGGATTCTGTAGTTGACTTATTTGATACTATGCCATAAAAATAAGTAGAACACTAGTAATTGAGCATTAATGTTTGCCCATTAATATAACTCGCTTGATTGTTCATGCTACTTTGCCGTAAGAGTTCTATTCATGTTTGCCATGTGTAGATCGATATTAGAAGTTGTATGCACGTTACCTTTGCCGGAATGTGTTAAGAGTTAAGAGATAATATAAATTGCATGATTTATATCGATGATAAACAGTGAGTTACAAGTAGTTGTCTTGAACCGTGTCTGCTCATCATATTAATTATATCTCTGCATCTATTTTCTTTGCTTTGCGTTCACACATTCTCACAAAACACCTAAAGTTTAGTTACTTACAGGAAAACATTCACTATCCAATTCCTCGCGGGTTCGACTTTGCTTGCCGCTACGTTAACTGCTCGTAGGAAAAGCAATTTAATTTGACGCGTACGACGACACGTGTCATCTAGCTAGCCTCTGATCACTAGAGCACTCCAGAGTACACCCAAGCAAGACTAGTTCGCGAAATGCACCGAACCTATTTGTAGCTTTGCACCAGATGATAACTGAGCTCCTGAGCTGCTATGAATCACAAAGGTTGCTCCACTAAGTCACTTTGAGCTACCAAGAATTGACTCCATCATTCTAGAGGTCATTTCCTAACCACATTGGTCGCTACGGACAATTTGAATAGCCAAGCCGATAATTTCACAAATCTCATACTGATGTGATACAGATGGATGGTTGGTACTTGTGTCCTAACAAAACCACCCTCGTGATTCTTTTTTCCAGTCGACTACCTGTCACTTACGCTGTTAAATTGTATATTAAATATAAGGTTTTTGTATACCAAAAACCATCAGTAAAATCAAGAATTATGGGTCAATCGTGATTCTTGGGTTAGCTAGCAAAAAACAAAGTGCATAAGCAATTTCTAAAGAAGAGGGACATCGCAAACATGAAAAGAAGAAGTTAAAAAGTAGTAATAATATGTTTCGTAATTGAAAAGCTAAGCGCCATCAGTAATTTGGACATGTGACAAACGTATTTTTAACTCTTTATATTTGCATAAATCGTTTCAGGGGTTATAGTAGTCAAATAAAGTTTATATCTCGGAAGTCCGAGTATCGTCCCAAAAGAGAGAAAACGCAACACATATACTAGTAAGTTAATGCGATGTTTTATCAATTCAATCAAAAGGTTTGTTTTGTGAACTACAATTCCTAATGTACACAAATATTGAGAATGGATACGAGAAAATATTCCAAAATTCACTTTAAGTGCACCACTCAATTCATGCAATGAAATACAAAATTCAGACATGTCATACGATATATGAAAATAAAACATGTGTGCTTCTGAAGTGAGCCGACATCTTCGGGTCATCACTCAAGCTACACATCTTGTAATACGAGTCCCTCAATTGAGGCGTACCTCGATTATCCTTAATTACTAACACCCACCATGACAGGAAATATCAATAACCAAGGATACATTAAGAATGAGTCTTTCAAATAAAATAACTCTTCCACTACGTTCAAGCTATCACTCACGATTACCGTTGTCGCAACTAGCATTCACCTACGTACTAACATGCATAACTACCATAGTTAGTGTCAATTCTACATTAATCCGATTAATCACCTCAAGCAATTACTAGTGTTAGTTCTTAACCTAGGCAATTCATGAAATTAAGCATTCATCCAATGCTAACTAACAAATATAAACATGTGAATAAGAACATGTAAAATTGAATAAATCGTATGACAAACATCGCAAAGTAATCATTCATCGCATAAATTGAGTTTAGATATGACTAAGGATCCGTAGGCTCATGGAACAAGGACACTACTCACTACTCATTGTAATACAACACGAAAATAATGAATTAAAAAGAAACAAGAGTGAAGAAATCGATTTTTGGATGAAGTTGGTGATGCGCTTCGCTTACGTCTTCCTTCTTCTCCTCCCAAAACTCAAAATTGTCCCCTCTTCATTTCCATCTCATTTCTTTTATACAAGAGTTTAAGTTGAGCCCAAAATAGACAAAACGCTGCTGAAGTCGGCTGTGGTTCACACGAAAATAGCCGGCGTGGATGACTTGAAAGTAGCCGAGTAACTTGGTCTTTGTCCGCACCAAGTTACTTCTTAACCATCCGCGCAACTATCTGTTTATCGACAATTTTGACCATCTTAACTTTCGAATCATTCCTTAACGTGAGGTTAACATAAAAGTTGTAGAATTTTGAGTTACTTCCCAACCCAATTTGTAAATAACCTTTAATTTTTATTTTTATTTTATTATTGGGCTCACTGACTGGGCTTAGATTTTCTTTTTATTTTTCTTTTGTACAGGACGCTCTCCATCAGCAAGCAAACTTCGCTGCTGGTTCTCTGCTTCTTCTCCAGCTGACGTTCTACAATTAGATCAGATCCTGTCCGCGCGCCGCTGCAGATGCTCTAATTTCGAGTTCTTATTTGTAGGTTTTTGTATTTATTATCCGATTTATAGATTGTGAAGCTGAGAGAAAGAGTTGAAAACAATAAAATGGAGTGCGTTGTCCAGGGAATCATAGAGACTCAGGTCAGCACCACTCTTCCACTATC
>JAWWMW010104863.1:0-10662 GCA_035048345.1 Echeveria elegans
TAACATTTACCACTGTGTTGAAAATATTGTCGAACACATTTTTCTCAATATGCATGACGTCCAAGTTATGCCTAACACGTAGACTGACCCAATAAGATAGGTCCTAAAATATGCTTCTCTTTTTCTATCCACAATCTCTACTCACACGGGCATTATGGTCTTCGGCACTACTGGTTCTACGTAAGGTTTCTCGACCTTCTTCTCAATAGGCGTTTCCTTTCCTTACTTGGATTGATTTTCTTCGCCATGCTCGTCCTTGTCGACTTCTACTCTAGGGGTCCTTTCCTTCATTTTTGGCCCTTCGAGTTCTTTTCCATTCTTTAATGTGATGACATTCACATCTGCCGACTTGAGATCTGGTTGCAAAGGAAGCCTACTTGGTGACCTCGAAGAACTGGCTGCTTGTTGAGCGACTTGTGTTTCCAACCTTTTGTGAGCTGCTTTTTGTTGTCGAAGATCCGAGTTGAGGTTTGAAGGCTAGCATTTATATGTTGCATGTCTTTCTTTTGTTGGTCGATTAGATGCGATACTAATTGAGTTAGCGAAGGTTCCTCTTGCCTCAAGTAATAATTATGGTTCGTGTTTGAGTTGTTGTAAAATTATCCTTTCGATTTATTTCCATTTTGATATTGGTTTCTGGGTTGATTTTGAGAGTTATAATTCGAGTTTGATTGAGAAGGTTTTGTGTCCTGGTAAAACCTTACTTGTTTCTGTTGATTTTGATTTGGAGGGGGTACATATGGTTCATGTCCTCGAACAACGTAGTTAACATCTTCTCCTACTTTTTGTTCATAAGTGTCCTCATTTTTTTCAGTAACTTTAAAGACGTTCGAATATTCCCTCCGCTTATTAACGCTGAGTTGCGTTACTGTTTGTGCTGGGAGTTAACTGTCTTTGTGAGTGCATTAAAATCCGCTTTGGTCACAGACTTTGAACTCGGCTCATGTTCCTCCTTCTTAAGGTGATTCCTTTCACCACCCCATTGATGGCTATTCCTAGCTATCTTCTCCTCGACTTTAAATCCTTCGGCAGGAGTTAAATCCATAATCCCCCTTCCGCTCACTTGATCCATCCGAGTTCGACCGTTTTCGTCCATCCCATCGTAGAATATAGACAACAATTCTCACTTGCTAAATCCATGATGCAGGCAATCTCTTATCAGTCTCTTGAATCTTTCATAAGCTTCATGAAAAGACTCATCATCGAATTGAACGAACTTGCTGATCTTGTATCTTATCCTCTTAACCTTTCTAGGCAAAAAGTATTGGTTTACGAACGCTTGAGCTAATTCACCCCATTTACGTAATGTATTAGGCTCATGGCTTTGTAGCCATTCATTGGCTTCTTTCATAAGGAAAAGTGGGAGAGTTTCATGTAAACTGCCTCCTAAGGAATTCTCGCGTGCTGATACATAATCCGTGAAGTTACTAAGATGATTCTAAGGATTGCTATATTCATCAAAGGCTTAACCTTTGAGCATTTGGATCAATCCTCCTCTTAATTTGAAATCGTATTCTTTTCTATCGGGTATACAAATTAGTGAATCGTATCTCCCAATGGTCGGGGTTATGTATTCACCAACAGGTCTTTCAGCGCTGATCACTTCTTAGGGTCCTTGCACTGGATTTCCTGTTCGATCGCCCATTTGATTGGTGTTGGCTTGAACGTTAAATGTAATAAGTCAATTATGCGTTGTGGTTTGAGGTCTACGTGGTACGTGAGTAGCAAGTGGGAGTGAAAGATTTGCATGTGGTGTAGAGTTTCGTGATGTGAAATTTCTTGAGGAACTCGGATTAGTTGTTGTCCCTTTCATGGATTGTGTTTTACTCTTCGCTCTCGAACTTGTTTCATCCAAATATCCGCAAGAGATATTAGCTAACAAAGCTTAAAAATTGTTACGAAGAAGAAAAAACACCAGCAAGCAAATGATTTCAAACGTGTTGAAATCGCAAACTACTAGTGAACTAAAAACAAATAAACTAATTAAAAATCGTTCCCCGGCAACGACGCCATTTTGAACGCGCGGTACCCAGTAATCATTTCTAGCGTTAAAAATCTTTATAATTTAACCAGGGCGACCTGGATGTCAAACCCAATGGAATAGTGGAATTTAGTTTTGCAATTTACTATCAATTCGCTGAAGTAGTTTTTAAAGGTTTTTACGTTTTCAAGAGTAATTTGTATTTTTAGAAAGTTTGTTGTTAATACAACTAATTAAAAAGCAATGAAATGAATAGGATTTCACGACCAACACTCATGGATATATGTCAAACATGTCATGAGAATCATGCAGAGCAAATTCATATTGAAGTTTATGTAAAACCTAGCAAAGTAATATCATTATATAACTCTCACTCTCGACTGTTGAACTATCATGTTATATAATTTAATCAGGGCGATCTTGATGTCGAACCCAAGAGAACGATGAAAATTAGTTATGCAAGTTATTATTGATTCACTGAAGTAGTATTTAAGGTTTTTAAGTTTTAAAAGTAATTTTATTTTTCGAAAACGTTGTTGTCAATACTATCAATCAAAAAAATAAAGAAAGGACTATTTTCACCACTAACACTCATGGATATATGTTAAACATGTCATGAAAATAATGCTGAGCAAATTCATATTAAAGTTTATGTAAAACCTAACAAAGTAATAACATTATATAGCTCTCACTCTCAACTGTTGAACTATCATGTTAAAACTAGTAACGACGAAATAATTTCCACCCTCTCGATTTATCGAATAACTATCGTAGAATGCAACTAGACTAGCTCTATATATATCCTCTCACCATCCCTGGTTCCATTGAGTTATATAAATCTAATTTTTGTCTTGCCCGCTTATAGGTAAGTTATTAAGTTTCACTCTAGTATCCTCGCTGCTCCCGCTTAGCAATTGTTTTAATCTCAAAATTAAACTAGGTTCATCTCCCAATCCATCTCCAGATCTACACATACAACTCTACTAGGCATTTCGTCAAACACTTAGTATACATCATACAGTAAGAATTAAAACTGACACATCAAATCTGAATTTTCTCTTTAAAATGTAAAACCAACATGTTTAAACATCCATAAGTGTTAGGAATTCATAAATCCCCATAATCTACACACTTCTCACTCATATCGAGTGAGAAAATAAACATATTCATATATAAAATTGAAAACAACAAAAAAGAGAAAGAGTCATTAGTTCTCAATGTATTTTACAGTGCTTGGTGTCGCAATCTTCAATCAAATATCCTCTCCTTGTTGATTTGAGTGAACTTGGTGAAGAAAAGCCATCTTGAAACAATATTTCAACCTTCTCGAGCCAGCATCCCAAGGGTCTCATTTTCTTGTTGAAAAATCAATGAAAAGTCAAGAAGTCACATCCAGCAGGCTTGCTCGGTCGAGCTGAGCAAAACAATGAGGTTCTGCTCGGTCGAGGAGCTATGTTGCTCGTTCGAGCAACACTACTTAGCCAAATTTTAGCTTTTCTGCTCGGTCAACTGTTCTGCTTGGTCAACTTGGTCAAAATCCTTGTGTTTTGCTCGAATTAACGCCTTTTCGCTATATTTCACTCCAAGCTTCTCCAAGTCATGGGAATCTTAATTCAAACCTAAAACATCAGCAAGAGTATTAAAAACGACATATTTTATAGTTAAATCTCTGAGAATACGAGTGAAAGTATATAAGAATATTGACATATTTTTCACTCATCAACCAGTAATGACGATACAATTCTCACCCTCTTAGTTTATCGAATAACTATCGTAAAACGTAACTAGACTAGCTCTTTATCCTCTCACCATCCCTGTATCAATTGAGTTATATAAAACTATTTTTCGTTTTGCCCGCCTAAAACTAAGTTATTAAGTTTCACTTTATTATCTCACTGCTCGCGCTTTGCAATTTTACTAGATATTATAGTTGTTTCAATTAAACTAGGTTCATCTCCTGATCCATCCCCAGATATACACATACAACTCTACTAAGCAGTTCGTCAAACACTTAGTATACATCATAGAGTATGAATTCAAACAAACACATCAAATCTGAACTTTTTCTTTAACATGTAAAACCGACATGTTTAAACATCCATAAGTCTTAGGGATTTATCAAATCCTCATCATCTACACACTACTCACTCATACCGAGTGATAAAACAAATATATTCATATATAAAATTGAAAACAACCAAAAAGAGAAAGAGTTTTGAGTTCTCAGTGTATTTTACAGTGGTTGATGTTGCAGTCTTCAATCCAATATCCTCTTCTTGTTGATTTGAGTGGATTTGGTGAAGAAAAGCCGTCTTGAAACACCCTTTAAACTCCTCTTTTGGCTGCCACTTTTCTGGGTTTTTGGTGAAGTTTCTGATGTGAGTATCAAGTGAAAACCATAGGCATAATGTTGTTTTTATAGTGGTGTCAAGGCAGCATCCCAAGGATCTCGTTTTCTTGCCGAACAATCAATGAAAAGTCGAAGAGTCACATCCCGCAGACTTGCTTTGTCGAGCAGCTCTGTTGCTCGGTCGAGCTGAGCAAAACAGAGAGGTTCTGCTCGGTCGAGCAACACTACTTTGCCAAATTTCTACTTTTCTGCTTGGTCAACCCTTTTGCTCGGTCAACTTGGTCAAAATTCATGCGTTTCTACTTGAATTGATGCCTTTTTCGCTATATTTCACTACAAGCTTTTTCAAGTCATGGGAATCGTAATTTAGACCTTAAACATCAACAAGAGTATCAAAAATGAAATTTTTTTTACTGTTAAATCACTTAATATATGAGTGAAAGTATATAAGAATAATCAACATATTTTTCACTCATTACCTATTGATCAAGATTATTTTCCAGACCCACCAATTGTGAATTTTGATGACACTTAGGAGTCAAATGAGGATTCCCATCCTGAGATTAACACAGATATTACCGTGGAAGTAACAAGAAAGTCGGGAAGGCTTAGAAATTTATCAAGAAAGTTGCAAGATTATGTCTCCGAGCTTCCAGGTTCAAATCAGGTTCGACTTATGTGCCCACATAAACTATACGAGTTGTACACCAACCTATCAGAAATATGTTATGATGCTACTTACCGATATTGAAGCACAAACCTATCACCAAGCAAGCAAACATGAAGAATGGATCTCGACAATGAAGAAAGAACTAGAAGCATTGGAAGCAAACAACACATGGGAGCTATCAACACTACCTCCTGGAAAGAAAGCTATTGGGTGTAAATGGGTGTACAAGATCAAACGACACTCAGATGGGAGCATTGAACGTTTTAAAGCAAGATTGGTGGCAAAAGGTTATACCCAAATGGGAGGATTTGATTATCATGAAACCTTCGCGCCCGTTGTAAAGATGAACCCAGTACGAGTATTACTGGCCATTGCAGCCACAAAGAAATGACCCATTTATCAACTCGATTTAAACAATGCTTTCCTCCATGGTTCCCTGAAGGAAGAAGTGTACATGGCAATCCCACCTGGTTTTTACAACGATGTTAAAATACAGGGGGAGATATGTAAACTCCAAAAAAGTATTTATAGATTAAAACAGAATTCAGTTTATTTTTTATTTTCAATTTGACCCCTAAAGTTTTTAAAATTACGATTAAGGGGTCAATGACCGTTAATTATGACGGAGGATGTAAAAATGATAACGATGAAAATGAGGAGGGCAAGTATGAAAAATAAACGGAGGGGTGTCATCTGGAAAATCGCTACAGATACGGTTTTTTTGTAATTAACCCTTTTTAAAATTACGATTAAGGGTCAATTGTCGTTAATTGTGATGGAGGGTGTCGAATCGTTAACGGCAAAAACATGCGAGTGTTTAAGTGAAAAAACAAAACGAATGGGTGTCATCAGGAAAAAGGGCTACGAATACGGGTCTTTTTCTATAATTAACCTTTTTTAAAATTACTATTAAGGAGACAATTTTCGTTAATTATGACGAAGGGTGTCGAAACATTACGGCAAAAACATCCGTGCGTTTAAGTGAAAAAACAAAATGGAGGGGTGTCATCTGGAAAAAGTGTTATAGATACGAGTATTTTTCTGTAATTAACTCAATATAGAAAGTTAAACTCTGCAACTAAAAAAGACGACTTTTTGATTCCTTTTATCGACCAAATGTTGGAAAGATTATCCGGGCATGAACACTTTTGTTTTCTAGATGGGTATAGTGGATTTTTCCAAATCCCTATACACCCTGATCAGGATAAGAAAAAACTACTTTTACTTGTCCCTACGGTACGTTTGCATATAGATGTATGCCCTTTGGTTTGTGTAACGCGCCCGGCACATTCCAACGATATATGATGTTCATATTCGCGGACTATTTAGAAAAAACCATGGAAGTCTCCATGCATGGACGATTTTTTGGTTCACGGTCATTCTTCCGACGCATGCCTATCTAATCTTAACGACGTCTTGAAGAGATGTATCGAGATGGATCTGGTTTTGAATTGGGCGAATTGTCATTTTATGGTCACAGTAGGAATAGTTCTAGGACATCTCGTATCAAATAAGGGAATTGAAGTCGATTAAGCAAAAGTCGAGGTAACCGAAAAACTTCCACCATCGAAAAATGTGAAGGGAGTGTGAAGTTTCCTAGGACATGCTGGAATTTATCGTAGATTCATCAATGACTTCTCCAAAATCGCGAAACCTCTCACTAACCTCTTAGTTAACAATGCGAAATTCGACTTCGACGACAAATGCTTTCACACTTTCGAGGTTTTAAAGAAATCTTTAATCACTGCACCTATCATTCAAACACTGAATTGGGACCTCCCATTCAAGTTAATCTGCGACGCGAGTGACAACGCGATAGGAGCCACTCTAGGACAAAGGATAGACAAACGGTTGTATGTAATTCAGTATTTGAGTAAAGCACTTGACGCTACTCACGTCAATTACACAACCACAGAGATGGAGATGTTGGCAGTTTTGAGAAGTTTCGTCAATACCTAATCGGATCGTGAACTATAGTCTATACAGACCACGCAGCAATAAAATATTTGGTAACAAGAAAGACGCTAAGCCAAGACTAATTAGATGGATCCTCGTACTTCAAGAATTTGGCATAGAAATATAAGACAAGCAAGGCGTTGAGCACGTTGTAGTTGATCACCTGTCACGGCTAGAACTTCCCAAGGACGTCACGGAAACGGAAGACCCATTTAAGGATACATTCATTGGTGAGGACTTGTTGGGAATTGACGTAGCACAACTAACCACAACAATAGGATGTATGTTGGATACACCATGGTACGCGGGCTTTGTAAATTATTTGGTATGTAACATCCTTCCACCAAAAATCACGTATGCACAAAACGAATATCATTGGGACGAGCCGTACTTGTATAGACTAAGGTCGATGAAATTTATAGAAAATGTGTTATTGAATCAGAGCAGCAGAAGATTCTACAAGAATATCATTCCTTACCTTCAGGAGGACACAATTCCACTTCCAAAACATCGTCACGAGTTTTGCAATGTGGATTCTATTGGCCTACCTTGTTCAAAGATGCCACAAATTTGTAAAAATCTGCGATGCTTGCCAATGATCTTATAACATTTTAAGAAGAGATCAAATGCCACAGTAGGGAATTTTAGAGGTCGAAATCTTTGACATTTGGGGAATCGACTTTATGGGACCGTTTGCGTCGTCGTTCGGTAACAACTACATCCTATTAGCTGTCGACTACTTTTCCAAATGGGCCGAAGTGATTTCCATGCCTATGTGTGACGTTAAATCTACTAGAAGACTTTTTAAGAATATAATCTTTCCCAGCTTTGGTATACCTCGCACTATCATTAGTGACAATGGCACACATTTCAAGGAAAAACAACTAGAGAATTTGCTGAGGAAGCATGGAGTTTACCATAAGAGGGTAATCGGTTCGGAGTGGTATGGTTCATTCAAAGTCTCGAGAGTATTTCCGGATGGACATGTTTAACGATTGAACAAAAAGGGTAATCAGTTCAGAGTTAAATTCCACCGACTCAAACCATATCACGCGGGAGAATTCTTTGCCAACAAAAAAATCTACTTGTTGGACCCAGACATTACACCAAGCTGCCGTATTAGCAACCACCACTTAGCGACCACACCAAAATGGTCGCTACTTTGCGACCACTTGGACGCAGAGTGTACTCTGGAAGCTAATTTTGGTGCTAAAATTTCCCAGAAATTTTTAGCATCCGGTTAGTAACCACGTGGTCGCCAACGTTGGCGCTAAAAATTTGGCGCCGTTTATTAGCGACTACGTGGTCGGTAACGGTGTTTTGTATTTATTTTATCATTTCATATTAATGCATATTGATCTTTCATAAATATATAATTACATTAGCGACCACGTGGTCGCTAATGATTAAAGAAAAATCAACATTAAGAAAAAAAATTCGAATCTGTAACATTTTCTATACACTATTTGCGCTCACGTGGTCGCTAATTTATTTCATTTTATTTTAGAAAATATCATTTGCGACCACGTGGTCGCAAATTAGGGACCACATGGTCGCTATTCTCTTATAAGATTTTTGTGTTTTTTCTTGTTTTGAGTCTTTTAATATCTGAATCATTCTTTGGGCCTAACATAAAAATCGTAGCATTTAGAAGCACCTTTAATACAAATTTTGTTTCGTCTTTATCGGATCAACGATGCATATTCTAGAAACATTTAATGTGTTGAGCAACATGTGCCATCTTTTACAAGAATTCTAACGTGTGCTTCGAATGCTTCTAAAAGATGCGTCGTTCATCCGATAAAGACGAAACAAAATCTGTAGTAAAGGTGCTTCTAAATGCTACGATTCATATGCTGGGTCCAAATAATGATTCAGATGTTAAAAGGCTCAAAATGAGAAAAACATGAATATCTTATTAGAGAATAGCGACCACGTGGTCGCAAATGATATTTTCTAAAATAAAATAAAATAAATTAGCGACCACGTGGTCGCAATTGTTATTTTCTAAAATAAAATAAATTAAATTAGCAATCACGTGGTCGCAAATAGTGTATAGAAAATGGTACAGAGTCGAAATTTTTCGCAAGTGTTGTTTTTTCTGTAACCATTTGCGACCACGTGGTCGCAAACCCACAATTTTATAAAAAATCAATAAGTTATTTACTTGGTTTTGAATTAATTTTATAAAAAACTAATAAACCCACACTAGGTCCCTTACAAGATCCGATCAGTCCAGTATATGAATCTGAATTAGAAGACAATGAAGATAAAGAAATTTCAAAGGAGGCGGAGCTTGAAACTTTGAAAGACACCTAAGAAGATGAATTGTAGTTGCAATATGTAATTGATTAAGTTAATATTTTCATAGGATGATTACTTTATAATTGAAATGTATATTTCTTTTAATAATTTTCTATTACCACGCGGTTGCTAATGTCTCGTAGAAAACGTTTCAGTTCCAAAAAATTGCCTAAGTGTTGATTTTAAATAAACATTTGCGGCCACGTGGTCGCAAATGTCTCATAGGAAACGTTTCAGGTTCGAAAATTTAGGTAAGTGTTGATTTCAAATAAGTATTTGCGACCACGTGATCGCAAACATCTCATAGGAAACGTTACAGGTTCGAAAAATTGGCTAAGGGTTGATTTTAAAAAAACATTAGCGACCTGGTCGGAAATGTCTCATAGGAAACGTTTCAGGTTCAAAATTTTGGCTAAGTATTTATTTTAAATAAACATTATCGACCAAGTGGTCGCAAATGTCTCATAGAAAACATTTCAGCGACCACATGGTCGCAAAACGTTCCAGTTTGGGCGGCAAATTCCAAAGTTTGTGACAACGTGGTTGCAAATTGTTCCAGTTTGGGCGGCAAAATCTAAACTTAGCGACCACGTGGTCTCAAAACGTTTTAGTTTGGGCGGCAAAATGCAATGTTTGCGACCACGTGGTCGCAAATCGTTCCAGTTTGGGCGGTAAAATCCAATGTTTGCGATCACATGGTCGTTAGTGTTAGGGTTTGTTTGCGACCACGTGGTCGCAAAGTTTTCCATATAATTTCAGAAGTTTCTCAGTTTGGAGCCCAACTACATGGTGGCACGCTTCTTCACTAGCGTTGTGGAGGCGCAGCCGGACCGTAACGGTTGGAGGTGGGAGGACGTCAGTCAGACGTCTATAGACCTCTGGTTTGCGGCATGGAGGGTATGTCATTTTTTTTATGCATTTAAATTATTTTAAAAAAATGTATATATACATATATGTTTATATGACTAGTTTTTTTTGTATCAGATTCACTTCCGCTGGGATGAGGAGGAACCAGCAATGTCCATTGAGAAGATTAGGAAGAGGTGGCTCAGGCACGCCAAAAAGCGCTACACCCACCTCGTCTACAATCATCGGAAGGTTGAGAAGAAGCCTAGATGGCTTGATGAGGCCAGCTGGGAGCGGTGGCTGGCAAAGTGGAACGGGGCAGAGTTAGTCGTAACAATGGCGCGACAAAAGGCGAATCGGCTCGCTAATCCGCCGCTACACACCGGCGGATCCATAGGATTCATAGAGTACCGGCGTCGCATGGTATGTAATTATTTTAACAGTTTATATTTAATTTTATAATTTAAAATTTATTTACATTAATATTAAATTTTATATTTAGGAGGAGCAACTCGGGAGGAACTTCCTGCCTCACGAGTTGATGCTCCACACTCA
>JAWWMW010104884.1:0-10660 GCA_035048345.1 Echeveria elegans
AATGCTTGTAAAAGATGACGCATGTTGCTCAACACATTAAATGCTTCTAGAATATGCATCGTTGATCCGATGGAGGCCAAACAAAATCTGCGGTAAAGGTGCTTCAAAATGCTACGATTCATATGTTGGGCTTGAAGACTGACTTGGATATTGGAAGGGTCAAAACGAGCTAAAACTCAAAAAGTTAGAAAGTACTTAGTGACCAAGTGGACACTATTTGAGTTCCAATTTTTAAATATTGATCGCTAAGGTTAATTCAATTTCTTTTAAAATAATTTTTAACGACCACTTGGTCGCTAATCATTATAGAAAATCAACACTTAGCCAAATTTTTAATTTTTTATGAAATGATAGCGACCATGTGATTGCTAATGTTTAAAGAAAATCAACACTTAGCCAAATTTTCGACTCTATCACATTTTTTATGAAATGTTAGCGACCACGTGGTTGCTAATGTTTATAGAAAATCAACGCTTAGCCAAATTTTTGACTCTGTCACATTTTTTATGAAATGTTACGACCATGTGGTCCCTAATGTTTATAGAAAATCAACGCTTATCCAAATTTTCGACTCTGTTACGTTTTTTATGAAATGTCATGGTCGCTAATGTTATTATATATTTAAGAAAATAAATAAAAATAAATATGAATTGATAAAATAAATTAAAAAATAACATTAGCGACCACGTGGTCGCAAACCTTTGTCGCAAAAAAATTCGCTCCATTATTAGCGACGACGTGGTCGCTTCATATGAGTCGTCATTAAGGAAAGTGGTCTTGACGTTCATCTGATGTAGCTCTAAATCAAAGTGAGCTACGAGAGCCATTACGATCCATAAGGAATCTTTCGAGAGACGGGAGAAAATGTCTCTTGATAATCAATTCCCTCTTTCTGAGTGAAACCCTTTGCAACCAATCTTGCTTTAAAGTGTCCAATGTTTCCATTCAAATCTAGCTTTGTTTTGAACATTCATTTAGATCTTACGGATTTTACTCCATCGGGTAGTTTTACTATATCCCAAACATCGTGTTTCTTCATAGACGCAAGCTCATAAAGCATAGCATTATTCTGTTTCGAAGACTTATCACTATTAATGGCTTCTTTATGAGAGGTAGGATCAGCAGACCTTTCGGCATCCATTGCTGCTTCAGTCTGGTAGGCTACATAATCATCAAAACTAGTAGGCGTTTTAAGCCTAGATGACCTCCTGAGCTGATTAGCAGGTTCGGCATTGTACTGATGTTGGTCGTTTAAGGTGTCTTCATTCTCTGATGGATTCTGAATAGCAATAGGTTCTCCGTGTGAAGGAGGTGGTGCAGTGATGTGTGGAGTGTGTACAAGAAGAGTAATCAGAGGCAAATTAGTAGTCAGTGTAGATCTCCCCTCGCGTCTTGTACTTCTAGTAAATCCAAATAAGGATTGTCACTACTCCTACTAACCTTGAAGTCCTCTAAAAAAATGAGCATGCTTAGTTTTCACAATACGGGTGACGTGGGAAGGACAATAAAATCTATAACCCTTCGAGTGATCGGGATATCTCATGAAGTGGCAAGTTACAGTGTTCATGTCAAGCTTATTTAAGAAAGGGTTATAGAGTTTAGCTTCAACAAGGCAGCCCCATACTTTCATATATCTAAGACTCTGTTTTCTTCCAGACCAAAGTTCATATGGAGTTTTGGGAACAATTTCGCAATGAACTCTATTGAGTATATGAACTGCTGCTTTTAAAGCCTCGGTATAGAGAAAGAATGGAAAATTGGAGTTGGCTAACATATTGCACACCATGTTCATTACGGTCATGTTTCTCTTTTCAGCAACACCGTCTGGTTGAGGAGTACCGGGCATGGTGTATTGGTTTACAATCCCCTGACTCTTACAATAATCATAAAATGGACCAGGAGCTTGACCCGAATCAGTATGTCTACCATAATATTCACATCCTCTTTTTGATCGCACAACTTTTATTTGAAGATCAAGTTGTTTTTCAACTTCATTTGTATAATCTTTAAAGTTCTAAGTGATTCAGATTTTTGCTTAATGAGATACAAGTACATATAACGAGAATAATCATCAATAAAAGTGATAAATGAAGTATGTCATGTTATTCTCGCGATGTTGTAAGGGCCACTAATGTCAGTATGAATGAGTTCTAATAATTTATAACTCCTAGTGGCACATTTCGTAGTCGTGGTTGTCCTTTTACCTTTGAGGCATTTGACACATGTTCCAAAATCAGTGAAATCAAGAGATGGTAAGACTTCATCATTCACAAGTCGAGAAAAGCGATCTCGTGAAATGTGGCCTAAACGTTGATGCCACAACATGGATGAAGTTTCTAAGTCTCGTTTTCTCTTGGTCTTTGTTAAGTTCTCATTAATATTATAGAGATTTGGAAAAGCTACCATCTAGTTCTAACTTATAGAGACCATTATCCAGAAAACCAGTACCAAACAACTGATAATTTAAAGAAATATTAAGTTTGTCCTGACCATGGATAACATAAAAACCATCAATGTCTAACTTTGATCCTGATATAAGATTTCGAGTAATCTCAGGAATCTTTGAGTTGAATTGCTCACATGAACCATAGAACCAGAGTCAAACTAACACTTGGAAGATTTAAACTTAAGGACTCATTTATCATATTTAGATGATTATCTTTCTTAGCCAACCACTTCTTAAAGCTTGGACACTTGGACTGTTTATGTCTTACATTGCGGCAGAACTTGCAGTAGGACTTCGCGGTGGATTTGTTAGAGCTAGAAAGCGAACTTGCATCGGTTTTGAAGACCTTATTAGCTTCTTTTTATGGAATTTTCCATTCACTTTCTTCAAGTCAGCAGCCACGATGTAAACAACATCTGGTTTCTCCAGCTTCAGATGCTCTTCTTCTTGAACAGTCATAGCAATCAACTCATTCATGGACCATTTTTTCTTTGTGAGTATTATGGTTGACTTTCAAAGCTTCAAATGCAAAAGGAAGAGAAGTCATAATGAAGTGGACTAGAAAACCTTCACTGATCCCCATGGCTAATCCCTTAAGTTTATAGGCCATGTCGCTCATCATCAGGATGTGCTCACGAATGTCGCTGCGCCCTTCATATTTTGTAGTCACCAACTTCAAGATATGAGTACTAGCATGTGCCTTAGAGGTTCCTTGGAAATGTTCCTCCACAAAAGCTAGACAAGCCTTAGCATTAGGAGAATCTAGAATGCCTCCTTTGATGGTTGGACTGCTTGATAAGAGAAATTTTGTTACTCCTTTGCCATTTCTCATGCGCTATTTTATCTTCAGAAGTGCTTTGATCAGTGAGGGCATGAGGATGATGGAGCGTATTTATACGATCCATCGAGTCGTTTATTCCCGTTATTTAATTGCATTTATGTCACAATATGTTACGCTTTGGTATAGTTTTGTGTCGCGGGTGTATTAAGACCACACTGGAGCTAAACATGTAAATGGAGCTTGTTATGAAGTGCTCAGAATGATTAGGAGGCCAAAAGAGTGAGAAGAAGGAGGTGACCGAAGCAGAGCAGAGCAGACTACCACGCGGCAGCTTTCCAATTTCCATACGCTGACATTACTGGAAACTCCAGTAATTCAAGAGGAGTTAACGTAGCATAATTCTCTGAAGGTCCGCGTGCTGTATCGGGTGACGTCAGCGACGGAATTTCCAAATAGAGGTGGGCTTGCCTGCTTCTAAAAATCAGAAATATTTTAGTATAAATAGAAAGAAAACAAAACCCTAAAAGGGGATTTTTTTTTGCCACAGAGAGATCATTCCTTCAGCCCGAAACTCAGAGCGACAAAGACGACGACTGACAACCGGTGACTTCAAGCTCAAAATTCTTTGTTCATTTTTCTTATCCTTGTTCAGTAACAACTCTTGTTCATCAACTCAATTTTTATTACTTCAATACAATGCAATTTAGTAGCTAAATTCCTGTTCAGTTTGGTGAGTTGTGATTGTGACAAAAATAGTATAGACTTGTGCATAATTTATTTACATATTGAATTATTCATGTTCTTGCACTTCAATGCATGCTTTAATTATTTATTGTGCGTAGCCTAGCGTTAACTCAATGATGTTATTGCGTGATACGCAGGAATTGCATGATAGTGATTAAGCTTAGCGGTGGAAGAATTATTGTGTTTTGACTACGTGACTGTTATATTTACTTGAGACTCTAGCGGGTAATAGTATATTGAACTGATAAATTAGGTAATTCTTTAGCAAGATTATCTAATTAGGACAGGTAGCGTATTACTTTAGCGGGTGTACGTAGGTAGTATCTTTAGCGAGAACAACTGTTTTAATTCAATATTGCTTGATATATGTGGTCGATGATTACTGGTTACATGAACAATTCCCTGGGCTGATTTTTCTCTGAATTGATAAACCTCAGTTATTTACTTTCGTGTTACAAAACAACTTTTGAAAACCCCCCCTTTAGGAATTAATTTAGTAGTAGCTTTTTACGAATTCTTGACAGTTCGCTCTCCTTTGGGTTCGACTCTGCTTACCGCTTACTGAGTGCTTAGCAGGTACTATAAATTCAAATTTGAAACGGTTCACATGGTCCAACACGCACATACAAGGTCTAATCTCTTCTAGGATAGATCATGTCTTGGGAAACTTGGTTTGGTGTCAGCAATTTGGTCATTGTAATATTGACTTACTACATCCTCACATATATGACCACAGTCTGATACCGATTGATTTGGAAATCCCAAAACTAATGATAATAGCACAGTTTAAGTTTGCTAACTACCTAGTTGAATGTGATGAGATCAAAGAAAAAGTTGCAAGCATGTGGATGAACAATTAGGTAAATGGTGATCCTATGTTTATGCTATGGAAGGAACTATATATGCTGACTGTCCTAAAAGGTTTGAATAAAATAAACAATCTTCTAAGCTTCCTGGAAAAATCATCTAAGCTAGGAAGACAATAATTGCAGAAATGAAGATATGAAATTCCTGAACTTAGAGGAAAAGATACTAGCTCAGAAAAACAAAGTAACGTGGCTACAGTGCGAGACAAAAACAAAGGAACACAAATACATAAACTGACTTGGAATGATGGTATAGTGGCACAGTCCCCGCAAGACATTGAGAAAGAAGTTCTGAATGTCTATCCATAGCCATAGGGAACTTGTTGGACCGAAGGCGTGATATTTGAAAGGTTTGGAAATTGTTGCCCTGAGAAAATGTAAATAGATAATTACAGATCAAAGCAGGGAACTGAACAAATCAGTGGCAGATGATGAGATTAAAAAATGCACTGAAAAGTAATGCAAGATTGCAAAGCTCCTGGAACTGTTGGGTACAGTGCAAAATTCTTCAAAAGTACATAAGATATTTTGAGAACTGATGTGATTAAAGCGGTATAATATTTCTTTGAGGGGAAGAAAATTTAAATTTCTAAACTCGAAACTGGTTACCCTGATTCCAAAAACATGGAATGTAATAACCATGATAGAGTTGAGATCCATCTCCTGTTGTTCAACTATCTACAAGATTATATCAGAAATCATAACAACTGGATTCAGAAATTAGAAATCATAGCAACACTTTTGAAGTATACCTAAGAGCACATTATATTTTACTAATATGCACTAAGTTGAATGTATAGAGTGATGTTGCACAATCTGGTCCACCCATCATGTCAAATATCATGCATCTTTTTCGAGTGGGTATCAAGATCTCAATACCATTAACAAGTCTCAATTGATCACTCATCTCGCCATATAAGCCCTAACTTTGTTTCTAAACAAACTCATTAACTGGCTAGTTGATATATGATGCACTAATGGTAAGGAATATACTGGACCCGCCCCACCGACTCTTTTCATTATACTTTGGTAAAATTAGCTTTAACTATTACCTATACAATCTATTTATATTTAATCAGATGTAATAAAAATAATTAGTTTTAATCACCTATACAAAAAAAAATCACCACCTGTTTATCCACACGCTATACATCAGATGAGTGCCAAAAGTGACGATAATTTACACACGTATTTACACCTGTTTAATTTTAATATTTATGTCAAGAGATGAAGAGACGTGAGAATGAAATGATGGGGAGCTTTATGGAGTATTAAGTTGAGAAATTAAAGAGAAGACGTTAAAAACCAACCATTATAAGGAAAAGGAAGAGTTTTGGCAAGCAATATAAATAGATTGCTTTCTCTAAATTTTCTAGCATACATTTTTCCGCACGGGAGTAATCATGTACAAATTTAATTTGAGGATTAGGGTTAAGTTTGAAGCTGTTAGAATACCTTCTAGAATGCCTTGAATTGAGGTCCAATATAACGGCTAAGACGGCTGGTTGGTGAGGTCCAAGATGGTGGCTGTTAGGTGGTGTTAGGATGCTGGCCAAAGTCTAAAATCAGCCTTTGTTGGTGGCTGCTTGTTCCCTTTGAAACCTCTATAAAAGGAGGCTCTTTTGTTCCTCATCATACACAACATCATCAACACATCTCTCTTCATAATATTGTGTAGCCTTACACAATACTCTGTAATCTCTCCTCTTTACAATCAGTAAAACCTCTCCTCTGTTCTGGTGGACGTAGCCAACAAACTGTTGGTGAACCACGTTAAATCTCGGTGTCATTTTCTTTACCATTCGCTATCTTTCTCACATCCGTCATAACAGAAGCATTACTTACTAGCTACTGCCTATCTGACATTTTAGTAATTACATGCGCAACAAAGCTGGCTGACAACTCGGCCATCATCTATGGACGAGGGCAGGGGCAAAGCCACGATTCTTAACTAGGTAGGTGTAAAAAAATTGCGTCGAAATATCCTCATTAAAAAAAATCTTAATGAAATTTTTTGATGAATTAATTTATATAATTTTTGGATGATATTTTTAATATTAGTGAATACGTAAAATGACAAAGAGTATGAAAATGTACTGTTCTTTTAAGGACGTTTATTTGTAAATTTTTAAACTTGGCAATTTTCACAAAAAGTTAGTATTTAATTACCTAAACAAAACTAACAATAAGATTAAACTTCTTTTTTATAAGATTAAACATTTGCTCGGGTAGATTCCATATTCGGAACGACCGATGAACATATTTGATAATATTTTACTAATTATTGAGCAGAGTATTTACGGTATATGATCATATATTCTGCTGATTAATTTAATGAATGCGATGATTGACCTGTTTCAACCACATTCGGCACGCTAGTCCAATATAACACATCAAACATTTTTCTCAGTCAGCAAATTAGAATGACAAACAAACGCAATTGAATCTGAATCAGCACATACCTAGACACCAGCACCACGATGGTAGTGAATAGCAAGTGTCTCGTCGTACGCTTTCCCTCAGCGTAGCAGCGCTCCGCACACCTGTCCGTCCACACGCAAAGAAACAAGAAAACATATTTATGAGAATTTACCCAGTCTTTTGGTAGAACCAACATTGTTGTTTGCTACTTCTGCTTTGGACTCCACCCGACATTGCCCAACAACGCTCCACCGTCCGATTCTCCCAAGACAGTATAAACTAAAGATTCAATCTAAATGTTCCACAACTGATAAGAAAGTAAACAAGGTAAGGATAATGGGAAACGAAACAGACAGATAGGGTTGACGTTACCTCAGTAAGGGTCTGTTTTTTAACTTTAAATTAAAGTCTGTTCAGTTCAATTCAGTTCAATTTAAAACATTCACTATTTTTAAAATTATTTTAAAAGCGTAATAAGACTTAAAACTATGAGTAGAAGCTTAAGACACATTCACTATTGTCAAAACTATTTTTAAAAATTAAAAATAATATATAAATATAATTAATTAATTAATTTTAAATTTTCAGTTCAATTCAATTTCAGTTCAGGTCAAAAGAACGAATCCATGCTCCTAATATTCATCACCGTCATTTTAAATTTATTTATTATTTGTAATATTCTTCACTTACAATCTAACAATCATCCGTTACTAGATGGGCATTACATTATGACTGATTATGAGTGATCAAATGACATATTAACACAAAACATAGTGATGCATTACGTAGTAATTAACGAATATTATTTTTGAAATTATCCCCTAGCCAGAGAACACATGGATATAACTTTTTTATTTTTTTATTTATAATTCCATCATTTCCTGACATACACTTCATTGTATGAAACCCTATACATATCCAGCTATTTTTTTCTTACTTGTTTGATCTGACGTGTATTCTATTCAGATTTTCCAACCCTAAATATATGCAATGTAACCCTATTATCACCCAAGTTAATCGATCTAGACGCAATCAATGAGCATGTTTATATAATTAGTTTCTTCTTCGACATTAGGAGTTCACATTGAGAAAATTATTCTATGTGCACTCGTGAAATAAATGTATAAATAGCTAGTGAAAGTAATGAAGAATAGGATTTAAAAAATAATATTATTGATTAATAGTGTTACAATTTTACAAAGGTACAAAATGGTCCAACCCACAATCAAGTTCTAGTCTTACAATTTTACAAATGTACAAAATGCTTCAACCCACAATCAAGTTCAAGACTTTTACTAAGACGTTTTCATATGCTGTCAATATTCCACAGCCTGTCCTTGGCCACCCCTTGCCGGCCATGCCACGTGGACCACCATATTTATGTATAAATTCATACATACTTGCATTCAAGTATTTTTGTTATCTAATTAGGACCACATTTTGAGATACCATATGTTTGAACAAAAGCTTTATGGATCTTTTTTCCATCACTAGTTATCTCTACCTCCACCATCCATATGAATATCGATCCCTCAATGTGTTCCACAAGTGTGTTTGGCAAAGATTTGATTATTTCTTCGGGTTTTGTAACTTTTTTTTTGATGAAAGAGAATATAGCATATTAGCTTACCAAGCTAAGGATTGAGCATGATTTGGAGTACTGGCGGTGACTCCACTCTCCACTAACATCTGGCAGCAAGGTGACTTCTCGGTGCGGCTCTTTCAAACTGCACATCCACCAAAATTCTACGTCAACACACGACACAGTGTAAACCAATCACAAGTACAAAAACATTAAAAAAAAAATTCCTCACAATATGCCGGAAGAAGAACAAGCTTCCTCACATGTGTAAGGAGAAAATACTACTACTAGATGTTGAACCATTAACATTGAAGTTATAAGGTAAGTGCTCAACCAGTTGAGCTACACTCGCTTAGCGTGTTTCGTAACTATTTTTTAATTATAATTTCCCAAATAGGGAATCAATGTATACATTAAAGTATACAGCACGAGACTATCGCCCGGAATACAAGATCCATGATTGATTTATTACAAATGGAAAAGCGACCATCGATCCTGAATCGCTATACATGACTGGTACAGCTAGATACAATAAAAGAAATAAAAGAAATAAACAATCTCTCATTCGCAAGCGAGGAGAGAAATACAACATCTCACTCTCTCACTCGCAGGCGAGGAGAGAAATAAAGAGCTCTCACCCATCATAGACTTCCACCACAGTTGAGGAGAGAATTGTAACTGAATTCCATGTTAGGGGATCAACATGGAACATTAATCGATTATTCCAAAGTTTCCAATCTTGTATACCACAAAAGGCCACTTCAGATGTTTCCTTTGAAGCGTGTCCTTCCCTTCATCCAGACTCAAATTTTAGAAAAGTTAACCCCAACTTTTCAAGCCAAAGCACAACCTTTCCGCAAACCCGCAACACTCAATTCCAATTCAATCTAATTTAATCAATCTGCCGCTGTAACTCCGGCCAAAAGAGCATGAATTTGGAAAAAACGGGCTCTGAAAAACCAACATCCAGCACTGCCAAACCATTACCAATCAATGTCGCTACCATAGGAGCACAATTAATCTTTTAATCAAAATCGGATGGTGACCGGAGTAGATGGAAACGCCGGGATGAAGAGAAAGTGAATAGGAAAAAAATGTTAGGCCCAAAGGAGGGCAGATGGGCAGGAACGGCAAAAGGCAGACCACCGAAGCGCCTGAGATTCGTCAGAACCCACCTCATACCGCCTAAACCGAAATCGCCGACTCTAAATGCTGAAACATGGCCGAGAGGGCACATGTAGCATGAGGAATTGGAACGATTCCGTTGAAATCGCCCAAATCGCGTTTTGTAACTATTAAGTGTCATAATTGTATGACAACGAGGATATGTAATTTAGGTTGATCATCGTCCATATGCCAGGGATCATATGGATCTGGTTGTTTTTGAAAACGGACCCGTCTATCATTTTCTTTTGGAAAGTTTCATTGAAAATACCGTTCTGTTATTTCTTTTGAACAATTTCCTTATACATACGATTCTATTGTTTCTTTTCAACAATTTCCTTGAAAATACCATTACCCTCCTCTTTATCAAGGTTGGTCATTGCTTTGAGGTCGTGCCAGTAGATAAGAGGCCTAAAGCATATATACAAATGGAGGCCTTTTGAATCAATCATGAATGAGAATACAATAAAGTTAATGCATTGATACATGAATGTGTGTGATCGTGGAGCCTCTACTGACCATGAGGATGTTCGGTCCTTTCGGTAGTGTTAGGGTATGTTCTTTTGACATGAACTGAATTGAACTGAACTGAAATTTTGAAATTAATTAATTAATTACATTTGCATATTATTTTTAATTTTAAAAAATAGTTTTGA
>JAWWMW010104913.1:0-10657 GCA_035048345.1 Echeveria elegans
ACTCCGCCGCGAAATGATTCACCATCCTGTTATCGAAATCTTCTCCACCCAAACGAGTGTCTCCAGCCGTGGCCTTCACTTCGAAAATCCCTTCTTCAATCGTCAGCAGCGAGACATCAAAAGTCCCACCACCAAGATCAAAGATAAGCACATTCTGCACGCCTTTCCTGGACGCCTTCTTATCCAAACCAAACGCGATCGCAGCTGCAGTTGGTTCATTGATGATCCTCATCACATTCAACGCCCCTCGATCACCCCAGCATCCTTCGTCGCCTGACGCTGCGAATCATTGAAATAAGAAGGCACAGTGATCACAGCATTGTTCACAGAATGACCCAAAAACGCCTCAGCTATCTCCCTCATCTTCACCAACACCATAGACGAAATCTTCTCCTCACCTTTATACTGCACCACAATTATCATCGGCTTGTCGCCCAGTCCTGGCACAACTTTAAAAGGGAGTTTTGGGTATCATTTTGAGGAAAGGGTATACGGTTAGTTTGATAATATTTAACACGTTGGTGAAGTGTTTGTGTTCCGAAGGGAAGTTTAGGGAGGCGGTGTTGCTTTTTAAGTTTATGTGGTTTCGCCGGATACGAGGACATACTGTGGTTTGATCGAGGGTTGGTGTAAAAGTGGAAATGTGAAGGCAGCGGAAGGTGTTTTTTTATGAAATGAGAGAAAAGGGTGTGCTGAGGGACCTTGTAACTTTCAGTTCTCTCATTAGTGATTTATGTAAATATGGGAAATGGAGGAAAGCGAAGGAGATTGCAGGCTAGATGAAGAACGAGGGGGTTGCTCCCGATGCATTGATTCATGGTTTGTGTATTGGGTGTGCGTGGGAGGAGGTTAGCAGTATGCTTTTGGAGATGAAGAACCCAAATGTTTTTGCTATTGCGATAACATATAATACCTTGATTCGTAGATTTTTGTCGGGCTGGAATCAGCCACTAATCCAACTGTTGTGGAGAGTGTATTATAAACTATACGTCACAAGTTCGAATCCTGATGGACGGATTATTGAAATGAAGAGTGGTAGGGTATCGCCAACTTGGTAAGTGACAATTTGATCATTGGTGGTATGTGCAAATCTTATAATTGGAAGGAGGTGAAAGGCATCTTTTGTCAAATGATTATCAATGGGGTTATAGCAGACATAATTACCTATAAAACGATGATCAATGGTTTTTCTAGCTGAGGAAATTGGGAAGAGGCAAATATTATATTTTCAGCAATGAAGATAAATGAAATGGAGTTTTGCACAATGTTTCTACTTATAATTTACCTGTTTAGGAAAGATGTAATATCTGCTGAATATTAGCTCTTTGTGGGAAGTCCTCGTATAAGTCCCGTAGGAGTGAAATCATTTGATCCCATTAAAAAAATATAATCTCTTTTTGGCCTTTTTCTTGTTCGAGGAGCGAACAGATAGATGTTTTGTATTTTTTTTTTGATGGGTAGATGTTTTGTAATTTAGTTAGTATAGAATAAATACAAATTATACACCTCTTTAACTGAAAGAATTTCTCCTCTCTCATATCTAACTATAGACAAAATTGATAGCAAAAAAAACTTACAAAAATCTCAGTATTTTGCAGATCCGGAGTTCTGTGCCTTCCCTAAAATTGACTCCACTGCTCCACTGACCAATCCAAAATTCTTTGCGACAGCAAAGCCAGAATACATGCCGTCAACCGCTGCACTGACAATTCCACCTGCATAGCCAGCTCCTTCTCCAACTGGGTAAAGTCCTTTCATGGATGTGCTCTCATAAGTTGATGCATCCCGAGGTATCTGAATCGGAGAGCTGGTTCTCGTCTGGAAGCAATGAAATTCTTATCGAAATTAGTTATGAACTGAAATTTCATGTAGCCCTTAGTTTATTAAAGGTTTTAGCATAACACATGCCAAATGTGACAGCAAATGATACTAGTGTTTCAGAGCTGAAACTTGCCTCAACTCCATGAAGGAGAGCATCCTTAGATATGAATCCAGGTAACTATAAACACAAAGCACAAAAGACAAAACATTACCTCCAGCGCCATTCAAGATTTATCATATACACAAAATCTTACAACTAGAGAATACTAGAGTACCTCCTTGTTGAATGTTTCAAGTGACTTCTTCAAGGCATCTGTTATATAACTCGGATAAATTTCATGAAGAGGCGCTGCCTTCACTCCTAAGCGATAACTTGACGGTGGTAAGGATGTTACTGATGAGATACAGACAGTGGAAGTCATTGGAGATAAGAAATTGATAGTGAAAAGAAGCCTTTAAAATCAGTAATTAGTTCAGACCTGACAACTTGCTCTCCAAAAAATCGGTAACTGTCTGCACAGGCACAGAAAATTCGCCACCTCCCATTACTGATGCTCGTCTCTCAAATTCTCTCTGTATCATGTTGACATGGAATAAAGCAATGACCCAAACTGAAACATGGACGGGGGGCTATAATTAACAACCAAGTCAGTACAAAATGTCACCTGATACTCAACTCCAGCCAGAGGCCCATGACTGTCAAATGCTCCAAAATCTTTTGAAGAAACAGATATGACAAGGGCTGCATTTGCCCACTTTGATGCACGTTTAGAAAAGGACATTCCATTGACACAGATTTCTGATGGGTTCGTGCTGGTGAGAACAACCTGCGATATATCAAGAAAAGGAAATGGTAATTCAACGTTAAATTATCTCACTGAGCAAGATTCCTTAAGAAATCCAGGGTCAGAACTCTAAACAATAAGATGTGTCGGTCTAGGTTGCTTGTTTTTTATTCATCAGTGTGTGCAAAGTGGAAAATTAAGTTTTGGTGTAGAATGGTTTGCCAAATTTTACGTATAGAGTAATTACCTGTCCACCAGGACACATGCAGAATGAGTAGCAACTACGATTGATGGCCTCTGGATTAATAGAGTGGCCTTTATTCTCTTCGTCAATATACTTCACTACTTTGTAGTCAGCAACTGGTATTCTCCCGCGGCCTCTACGGACATCGTCAGCCAACTTCGCATACTAAAACATGGAAATATGAAGACCTGGTTATGTTTGCATTTACTCAAATGCAAGTTAATAGATCTCATGTTTATTAATGCTAGCCTTCTATCATTATTAGTTTTAAATACTGTTGATAACAAAATTAACATCATTATCTTTACTTTACAAAATGTATCAAAAACAAAATTTGCGGGCTACCCTCTTTTCAAGGTCTGCACCCCATAATAGAGACTCACTTAAAAACTATAAAAGACAAAGTTTGGTAGACTCAAGGCCCGTGAATATCTAAGGCTGTCTTAAATGCTGTAACAGGGGAAATAACAGATTAAAAACCTTTACAGTACAATTCATAGCTGCACATAATAATTCAAACAAACAAAGTAGAACCATAGAACTGACCTGGATGCTATTTATGAGTTCCTGAGGATGCTCCACCCTGAGACCAACCTGTTAAAAATAGAAATCTGAGTCACAAATAGAACAAAATACAAGGCTAGGTCAAATAAACTCATATTTATTACATTGTTGTCGGACGAAATTCATATTTGTAGGTGTTATTTATTATTTTTCTTAACTAATTTGGCGATAAGATTATACTTACAGCAAAATCTTTCGGTACCAAACCAATATCATGAGTAAGAAGCATTTTATATACATCTCGAGCAGAATGCCCAACTGCTAGGACCAAGGCATCACATCTGAATTCTTGGTGCTCTAAGTCTGAATTAGTTGACAATTCAACTCCAACAACATTCCGACCTTCCACAATAAGATTGTCAACCCTCGTACCAAATTTGATTGTGACCTGTACGAATATAATGAATGCTTGTCAAAGAGGAACAATGTGCTCCAATTAAGTCAAACAAATTACTGATTCAATAGAATGCAGAATTATACAACTCACACCAAGTTCAAGTAGATATTCTCGGAAGTTACGGAGTAATGGAATCAATTTATCAGTTCCTAAATGAGGTTTCCCATCAACCAAAATGTTCTTAGGGGCTCCAAAGTGAACTAGGGTTTTCAAAATCTGAAACAAAATGATCAAAACCAGTAAGAGGAGAAAACAAGAAAGTCACAAGATCGTCTTGATGATGTAGGTGCAGAACATCTTACAGCCAGAACGCTGCCACTATTCCTTCCAATTCTTGTTACAAGCTTTCCATCACTCCAGGTACCTGCACCACCCTGCTACAAATATAAGTGAATAACATAGGAGAGTTGAGTACCGAAACTAAGACATTTTGTTAAATCAGACATGGTTTCAACCAATTCTGAAGAGCATTCATTAAACAATGTTAAAAGATAAATTCATAGTTCGCTGCTGCAATTTACTTACTCCAGAAAGAGAAATTTTGATCAAATTCAACAGAAACATTCTGCTTCTACATTTATCACATGCACCAAACTTATCCGTGAGTTATCTATCAAACTGCTAGATGAGAAGACTGTAACCGTCAATGTCAACCTAACATGGATCCAAACTGGCGTAAACAATGTCTCTAATTCGTATGGAATTCAACTAGAAGTGCCACATATTTAAGTATATCAAGGCATATCAAATAGACTTTTGTATGCTAACAAAAAACATGTATAACCTCCCCAAAGCAAAAGTTGCTTTCTTCCTGCAAAATGTGTCGAACAACAAGCGCACCAATGTCCCGCCCCCTTTGTTCAACAGGTTGACCTCTTTCAAATAAGGTAACGTCTGCTCCAAGTTCAGCAAGAACAAGAGCAGCGAATAATCCGGATGGCCCACTGCCAACGATCCCAATTCTAGGTTTTTTAGTGACTTTGTACACACCATGCTGTCCATTGCTGTCGTTGTTGTTTACGTCACTGCCTTGCACTGATGCATCATCACAGTTTTTCTTCACTTTGTGAATAATACTAATCAAGTTACCAGAAAGTTTTTCCTCTGGCATATGTTCTACAAGGCCAACTTTGGGTTCCAGTCGATCTATGAAATCCCACGTGCGAGGTTCCAACTCAAGGAGTTTGTCCACGTCCATATCAACAGTGTAAACAAACTTGGCACCCTTTATCAGCTGAAACAAGGTAGAAATAACTACTAAATTCCAACTTGAGTGTTTATTACTTAAAGTACCACACAAGTTCAACAAACATCTTTCTGCTTCCTCAACCAACAGACTCTGATTGTACAATAACGGTCTCCAAAATATTAGCTTTCGACATCTACCACTTCAGTTCACACCAGTGACAAAATAAATTTTGAATGAACAGTTATTCAATTAAAAATGAACAAAGAAGAAGAAGTGAAATAATATTTTGCATACGAGGAAACACTCATAGCGTGCCACTGACCTAACCAACTTTCCTCGGAATTATGACTTCTAAAGTTCAAATGAAACAAAAGCTGGCCAAAGCCTGCATAAAGTGTTCATTTACAATGTGATCGGGTTAACATCTATGTTTTCTTATTCTGTGTAAATTATCCAATACGCAACAAAACTCACGTAAAAAGTACCAACAAAAACTCTTGCACTCTACATAAACAGAAATTCCCAACTCAGATAATAAATTCCTATTCCAATGCATCTGTGCAAGACAATACTCAATAGTCAAAACTATATTCAAATCTAACCTTCCTGGCATCAAAAGATTTCCGCACAACTTTAAACGCCTCAGCTGGCAGCAAGGATGCTACCTGATAAAATTCACACAAATTATTTCAAATTTCCTGAAAGAACAAGTTATATCGCATTTCTCTAATCCGTAAAAAAAAACTCCATAACAAAATGAATTTACCCATTCTTACCGGAAACTCAATGGCTTTAGCAATCTCCTGCAGCAGTCCCTCAGAAACCCCCAAAAAATCCTTACCAGGATCACTCTCAACCGGAACTCCAAGCTTCGAAAGTCTCCAAAATCCTTCAAACTTATTCGCCACATCAAGAATAGGCTTCCGCTGCTCTTTCAACTTCTTCTTCTCCGACGGATACCGTAGCTTTCCAACTCGACGAGACCTCTGCGCACCGACAATCCGACTCAAACGACGAGTAGAATGAGCGTGTTTGATCGCCGGAAATGGATAATCGGAGTGGAAATTGCTGGTCGGATTGAGAAAATGGTGGTGGAGGAGCTTGGAGGGAAGCGACATGGCGTTGGAGATGCAGATAAGGATTTTGAAACGAAGCAGTCGAGGCATAGGGCCTTTTAGACTAATATCAGTAATGCCAGGTCGAAAACCGCTAATGCCAGATACCGCCAACGAGCATTTATGCATCCAAATCCGAAATCCACGTATAAGTTATAACATCAAAATGTCGATACTGCCAAGATAGAAAACACTAATGCCAGTACAGTAATATTTTTAATTTAGAGCTCAACTTGATCTTGCTGTGTAAGACATACAAAATTTAAAATTTGGTCACTGAGTAAAACACTAGACCCAAATGCTAGCGAAGGCTTCTTCAAATGCTCGTCTCTTGCTTAATTCGATACTCCAACCACCTGCGCTGCTGCCTCTTTCTGCTCGAAGCCTCATTGTCTCCTCGTCGTCCATAGAGTACCCTTGCATGTCCATTCCGCCTCCAATTGGCACAGGCTGAGGAGCCATTCCTGTTGGTCGAGGCTGGCCTCCAGCAATGGTAGGTGCATATTGTCCTTGTTGTCCAACACCAAATCCAGCCTGATAGCTGTGGTGTGCATCCTTTAAACAAAATAGTGGAAACATGAGAGATTTAAGACATGGCTATATACTTTGAATCGAGTCGAGCCATCTGAGTAAGTGCTTGATTATCTAGACTCAAGTGACTTCACAAGCACTTAATGATCATACACAAGAGCTATTATGATTCTACCATTAGAATCATCAAAGTATCTCGCGTAGGATAATTTTGCAAAAGATAAGAAAGCCAAGGCTCAGACTTTATCATGGACCCCATGTTGTAAAAAAAATATCGTCAAGGTACCTCAACACATGATGATATCTTACCATATCAGTGTCACCTTGAGCTTTAATCTGTCCCTTGCTAGCAGCTGCTGCCATTTCCTCTGCCTGGTTGAGTTAGAACACCACAAAAATGACAATTAAAAACAACAACAACCTCATTATAATTTTTTCAACCCTGAAATCAAATTATTTAGCAAATCAAAACTTCATAAATTAACAGTATGCAACCATGGATATGATCAAGATCAACCAAATAATGAAGACACCAAACCAATCATCAGAATGTACCTTACGAGCCTTGGCAATCATAATTTGTTCAGCATTTTCCTCCTGGTATTTGGCAATTTTCTCTTCAATAGCTGGAACGTCTACTCCCTCAATTAAATTACAAACTGCACTAACATATGAAACAATTAGCTTTAGTACACGAAAATAAGAATACATCCAAGAGGCACGCTAAGAAACACACCCATATCCTCGACTTCCTCCAAGTAATCATTGTACTCCCTCAAGGATTCAAAATCCTCTTCCCGCTTGTTAAATCTACAAATACAATACGAAAATGAGCATAGTTGACCATAAATAATGATGTGGAGCCAATAACGGATGGAGGGCACAAAGATATTTGAAAGGAACGAAGCTCACATTCCAGCAATCCTTCTTCTTATTTGCATTTCTTTTGAAAAGGAACTCATTGATTCCCCCAAGCCTTCTACTTTTCCAGTGGAATGATAATAAAAGTGGGTAGAAATTTGAAGCCAAAAATAATCCTCAGATAAACTAGCTTGATCTTAGAGGCAAACTGAGCAGTTTAATGACTTGAAGCATGCAAGAAACTCGTAAATTCAAAAGCACCACCTGTGTGATTAGTGACTCGCATCGTCAGAGCACTAAACCTTGTATTTCTAATGACGAAAAGGAATCATTGCACCGCTAAAACCGATGATCAAACTGTGTAAGAAACCTAAAACAAATAGTATCTATGCATTCCGCTTTTTTTCGCTAGCAACATCAGAGATTAAAGCTATAAGCACCTCACGTATCTATACACATCATGTATATAACAATAGCCGAAACTGGAACAAGCATTTCTATTCTAGTCCACGATCACCACTTCAGAACATTCAACATCTTCCAGACACTAAACCCTAACCAACCTCAACTACACTCTTTTTACTAAACAAATACCAAATCATCAAAATGCTTAATTCTCCGTGGCAATTCGTTTCGAACTCAATTAACACCAAAAAACAGTACTAACCTAATTTAACTTAACCCAGCAAAGTCGACCGTCTCTCTTTGAGGAAGCTAAAGTCAGTGCTCGGATTGTACAACTATTTTAATCGGAATTCAAAATCAGATACGGAATACGTCGACCGACAGCGACAAATCCGTGGAAGAGTGACGACGTCGGCGGCCGGCGAGAGAATCGGAGAATGGGAGAAGCAACGCAGCATCTACACCTAACAAATTACTATTCTACCCGAATTTTTACAACGAAATTGAATTTATAAAAGTCCTCCCTAAAGTTTTGTAAATTACAATACAGACTCCCAATTTGGTGACGTATAAACAACAATTTGTGTGCACTTTGGCCACTCAAAAAGTTTTCGCATCTTTCTACCTCCTTTTGCCCACCAGAATCCGAATAGCGGCCAGTTGATTATTGTGCACGGAGACGCTGGTGGAGAAGGAGGCGTGAACAAGCGATTCGTGACGTCAGTTAGAGCTCGAATTCTTCGATTCCATAAACAGTTTTGTTACTAATACAATTCTAGTTATGCAACGACATTTTCTGTTACACAGAACTAAAATTAAATTATGTTATTTTGTTCGAGACAGATTTCCTCTTTCTTAGATCATATATTTACCTAATTACACATGTTGTATGACGAAGTTAAATGAGAATAAGTGAAGGAGATGGATCAAATAACAATTTCACCTAACATTACAAGGAAATTTATACATGAAAAGATTCAAAACTGACAAATTCAAGAATGCTCTGTAGACAGAACATTGGGAAGGTACATTCTTGCAATCATATGTTGAGATCTCAGCTGCCTCCCTCACTGCACACTGCTGTTTGTTGTACTGGTTACATCTATCTATCTAAAAGAATATCTAACTAACAAACTATACATTTACCAACAACATCTAACTAAATCCCTATCACCTAACAAAACCATTTCAGTTAAATATCTAACTAACAAACCATACATTTACCAATAACATCTGACTAAATCCATACATTTACCAACAACATCTATCTAAATACATATCACCTAACTAAACCATTCCAACTAAATTAAAAATAAATAATTAAAACAATTAAAAATAATAAAAATAATTAAATTTAACAGAGAAGCAATCCCGTCAGGACGACGGGATCACCACTAGTTTATCATACATACAGAGCGCAGCTTCAACTTCAAGTTAGCCTGCCCGTAATATCGTCACATTTACTGATTTACATCAACAAAATCATACCTTTACCCCATAAATCAACAGCCATAGACACCCTCTTTATATTCAGTCTCTCTTCTGAGGAACTTCAAATTTTTAAATGCAAGTGTAATCCTCAGTTCAGTATGCAAATTTTAACTGTATTCTGTTATCAAAGAAGTTACTCTTTCAGCTGCTCCGTACTCCACCGCCACAGCCTGACAGCCTTGTCATTTTGCTGTTTGCCCATGTCTCCTGTTCTGACTGACCCCACCAGTGTTATCGTGCACCCGATGCCGTTTTCTCAATCTAATAAGACAGACCACCATTGCGTACGTGCATCCTCGGGGCGGGCTATTATTTGTTTGCTTTCTGAGCCCATCTTAATCGATTGTTTTCCTTTTATTCTTTTTGTATCATATTCCTTTTTCAAAAAAAAAAAAAAACAGAAAATAATGGCATAGAAAAGTTTTGATAACTTTTTGGAAGATGAATCGGACAATTTGTTGCGTTGCTGCCGGTGCATTTGCGCTAAAGGAAAAGGGGAATGCCGCGGCATTTTGTATTCTATTTTTGATGAACCTTGTTGATCTTCAAATGTTGAAAAATCTCACCACCTCAACTTTCTTAAAGTAAGAAATTAAAAACATGAAGAGTAAGATTAAATTCCATGTGGGTGATTAATAGATTAATACATGCCATTGCCAGTTGCTGGCCTCTGCCATTGTTGACTTCATTTCATCTTCAGCTCTAATTTAATCACACTAACATATTCAAATTAACCTAAATGTAGATCCAGAGTGGTTAGTAAGTTGAGGAGCATAGTGAGAACACAGAGATTGGTATTGAATAGCGAAAATGTAGCTTCATATAGACTTGCATGTTTCTTACAGTCTCCAAAAAATAAAAGAATAGACTTTGGCATCTGTGCTTTGTCTCTCTATACCAGTACTGTTTATGATATGAGAGTCAGATCCAGCCAGACCACACCACACACCTACTAGCTTCTTTTGCTATGCTACACACTGTTGAATGCTCAATGCTGGCTTTGGACTATGAAGTTACTAGTATGAGAGGAAGGTTTTAGGGTCCCATTCTTTGCAAACACCAATTAAAGTTAAGGACACTGTTTGCTTGAGCAAATCTAGCCTCTCTATCTGCCCTCCCCGGCCCCTCTGTGGGGCTATTTCAAATTTTTGATTTTTTCTATTTTTTCTATTTTTGATATATATTACTATTACTACTATGTGCTGCAAAAGTGAGAGTGTATTGAGTATGAATTATGAAGTTGTGTACCATAGT
>JAWWMW010104944.1:0-10657 GCA_035048345.1 Echeveria elegans
ACGAAGTTAAAAATCTACTCTATATAAACCATGCTCATACATCCAACTTTCTCACTTATCCTTGCAATGCTTGCATAACAAATTATTATTTAAACGGTTCGATTGCGCATTCGGAACGACGAATAATAAAAATAGGGTAACAAGTGATTATTTCTGCCGCATTCCGTCGGAACGACGAGCGGTACACTAGTATATATATAAAAGAATACAATCATCAACCATTTACCAACCATCTATTTTCCCTCACTAATTCTCTTATTTTCCTCACTAAAGATTTTATTGCAATAAGACTTTGACAAAAATGCCCCTCCCCACCCTCCTTATTTACACTACATGTCATCCATTACTATTCATCCATATTTGACTGTATTTGATCGTATTTGATCGGGTAGATTTTAACAAAAATTTAAAAAATTAAGAATTTAAAAAAAATATAAAATTAAGAATTGAAAATTGAAAATTGAAAATTATAAATTATAAATAGAACGAAAAACGTTGTAAAGCTTAATTAAATCAAATGAAGATACTAAAAAAATTCAATCGAAACGACAGAAGTACAACTAATCATATAAGAATATCACATTAAAAATTTATCTTTATTTATTATCATTTGTAATGGCTTATTACAGTTATAAGAATTTCATCATCTTTAAATAAAGTTAGTTAGGTCCCTTGAATCTCAGACCAACACAACCCCCTCAACAACAAAACCAAGCTAGAAATCAATGTGCTGCTTCCACATGTTTTCCACAAACCACAGAATCAAAAAAAACCTCGAACTCAAACAATTGAAAAAGCCCAGAAACCCCTTCTCCTCCTGTCTAGCAGCAGCCTTTTGTTATTGTATGATTTGTTTCTTAAGGTATAATTTTTATGTGTTTTTTTAGGTATTGATTGGTTTGTCTTTATGGTCGAGTCTTTGATGATGGGGATTGATGATTGTGGGCAATGTGGATGGTTATTGGACAATTTGGATTGTGGGTTAGATGTGTGAAAAATAGGGTCGTTAGGGTTTTGTGGAATTTAGAGTTTTTGAGTGTTTCTGATGAAATTGGGGGTTTGATGTGTAGGGTTTGTAGCATTTTGTTGTTGGTGGATCGTTGATGAGGGTTTATGGGATCCGGCTAGGTGAATTCAGAAATGGAACATCTTTGTCCTTGATTTGCCTTAAAAAGTTGAAAATGTGACTGTGATGATAGGTAGTGTTGGTTTTTTGCATGTATATATTTCGATTAGGTAGCTAAATTTGTGCGCTGGTGATCAACGATACACAGTAGATATATGTGTTCTCCCACCTCTGATGTTTTAG
The DNA here is from genome assembly GCA_035048345.1 of Echeveria elegans. Lineage (NCBI taxonomy): Eukaryota > Viridiplantae > Streptophyta > Magnoliopsida > Saxifragales > Crassulaceae > Echeveria > Echeveria elegans. The sequence continues at coordinate 1,310 of JAWWMW010104944.1, forward strand.
CTTGGTGCGAGATTGGTACATGAGAACCAGGGAGGTTATCGGGAGAATCCGTGGATTCAGGTTCCAAGTGTAACGTAGGAGCTAGGTTTTTTTTACTAATATCTCTTTCAGATGGTAGTTCGGGTACTTAAGTCAGGGTGGTGATTGAGATAAAAGAAGGTTATTGAATTTGTGGAAAAGCTTTCTTGTTGTTTATTTGTCATGTTTGTTATCGATCCTTAGGGGATGTAAGATCTCTAACATGAAATTACATGCTTCATTCCATTACCTTTTAAGATTTGTACCATGATTCATTTGATAGACAAGGAAGGATTTATGTAATACAGTTAGAGATTGAATGAATGCAAAAGTTTCGAAAATTTGCTAAATGCTATTTTGGAATTGTACTCAAAGACACAAGCTTCTTTTCCTTTTCTTCAGGCGAAACCATTTTCTCTTTGAGTTCCGAATATGACCGAGGTTAGTCAAATTAGGAACTCTTGTTCAACTGAGAACCATGGTTTACAACTTGTCAGCAAGTGAAGGCAGAACATCAAAGACCTGCCGGATTGCTACAAAACATTGAGGTACCTGAGTGGAAATGGGAACGCATTGCCATGGATTTTGTTACTGGTCTTCTCCGTACGACGAATGGTTATGATTCTGTATGGGTAATAGTTGATAGATTCACTAAGTCAGCACACTTCATTCAGGTGAAGACAAATTATTCTTCAGAGCAGTATGCACGTATTTATATTGATGAGATTGTGCGTCTTCATGGAGTCCCAGTGTCTATTATATCTTATAGAGGTTCGCAGTTTACAACTAGATTCTGGAAATCGTTACATGAAGCTTTGGGAACTAAGTTGCATTTAAGTACTGCATTCCATCCTCAGACTGATGGACAGTCAGAGCGAACTATTCAGACACTTGAGGATATGCTGAGAGCTTGTGTTGTGGATTTCAAAGGAAGTTGGGTTCAGTATATACCTTTGATGGAATTTGCTTATAACAACAGTTATCATTCAAGTATTCAGATGGCTCCTTTCGAAGCTCTTTACGGCAGAAAGTGTAGATCGCCTACCGGATGGTTTGAGTTGGGCGAGAGTAGGCTAATTGGTCCTAACATAGTGAGAGACGCTAACGAGAAGGTTCGAAAAAACCAAGATAGATTGCTAGCTGCTCAAAGTAGACAAAAGTCGTATGCAGATCCAAAGCACCGAGAATTGGAATTCAGTGTTGGTGATCATGTTTTTTTGAGAGTTTCGCCGATAAAGGGTGTTATGAGGTTTGGGAAGAAAGTAAAACTTAGCCCTCGTTTTGTTGGCCCCTTCGAAATTTTGGCGAGAATTGGAAATGTAGCGTACAAATTAGCATTACCTCTAGCGTTGAGTAATGTTCACCCAGTTTTTCACGTCTCGATGCTTTGCAAGTATGTTGCGGACCCGAATTATGTGTTGGAGTACGAACAACTTCAGGTCAATGACATTTTATCCTATGAGGAGGAACCAGTTGCCGTGATTGATAGACAAGTGAAAAGGTTACGTAATAAGGATGTCTCATCAGTCAAAGTGTTATGGAAAAATCATTCAGGAGTTGAAGCTACATGAGAAGTGGAAAAGGACATGCAAGAAGATACCTCATCTATTTGGGGACTGAAGGTCCAACCTCTTAAATTCGAGGACGAATTTTTTGTAAGGTGGTGAGAATGTTATAATCGATTTTTTTATGTAAAGTTGGGCCCGATCCAAATATGAGGACTAATATAACAAAGTAGGGTTTGCTTTGCAAAAAAAAAAAAAAAAGAGAACAAAAAGAAATAAAGAAAGTCAGCGGCGGGTTTGAGCAGAGAAGTCAGCGGTGGGTTTGAGCAGAGAAGTCAGCGGTGGGTGTTGAACAGGGTCGTCGTCTCAGATTGCAAGGTCAGTTTTATTGATGTTAAATTAAGCGTCCTTATTGATCATGTTGTGAGAGAGATGGAATTGGCGGGAAGAGAGCATGGCACGGTTCTTGTTTTTAATGTGGTGTGTGGGTGTTGCGTGGTGATGACTGATGAGTTTTGAATTAGGGGACGAATGGTTTAAAGTTTCCTTAATTTCATAACTGGGGTGTTGTAATGTGGGATTGATAGTTTTGTATACGTAATTTGATAATGTTACAGTAAGATATAGATGCAGAGAAAGTTGGATCTCACTTGTTGTAACCTAGTTAAGTGGCGGCTAATCTTTTTACTCCCTATGTCGTGTGTAGTAGAAAGCTTTATTTTCTTTGCGATACGTACGGTTTGAGACTTTTCAGTTTTTCTGAATGCTGCCAGGTGTCGAAAGCGGCTTGGGTGAACGGGTGAATTGAGTTTGATTGGGTTGTGATCACTTCTTAAACAAAATTGTGAGTATATAATTTATTTTATTTTCGTTTGATTAATAAAAAGTTAAGTTTGTGGTTGATAAAATACATAATAGAAATTGATTAATTATCGACCACCTATACGTCTACCATGAAACGCAAGTTATATGTTGAGACACGAAAGTGGATATGTTTGTACGATTATTGAGTAAGTGCATCATGACATACATATTTACAGTGCATCATGACTTACACGACATGCAATATACACGTGCATATGATACCCCGATAGGGAAGTCCCGGATAGGGAAGTGATACCCCGATAGGGAAGTTTCAGATTGGGAAGTGATACCCCGTTAGGAAAGTCCCAGATAGGGAAGTGATACCCCGTTAGGAAAGTCCCGGATAGGGAAGTGATGTAAGGGGTCCGGACAGAAAGTGACGCAGTGACGACTGTCTGCACTGGTTATATCTGGTGCCTTCATGTATTTGCACATCATTACATCACGAGCTGCATATATGCATATGTTACATGGTTTGTTGTTTGAATGATGTATGAGATGATTATATAAAAATGAACTAAAGAACGTACACCCGACTTTAATAAAGTAAGTTATGTATTCACTGAGTCTTTTGACTCACCCCTATTATTTTTCCAAATCTTCTACAGATAAGTAAAAGTTGCTATTGCGAGGCGTGTGACATATTCGAGGGTTCGTAGCCGAAGTGCGGTGCCTTCACAGTAGAGAGCTCGTCTTATTTCATATTTTATTTGGCTAGAGTATGCTCCGTTGTACTTAGAGTTATTTTCATTTTATCTTTTGTTAGTTATTTCCGTTATTCATATTATATATCGAATATTTGATTTTATTGATAGTTATGAGGCTTGCTAGACAGTGAGTTTAGCGACGGTCTCGATCTAGGATTTTAGATCGTGACAAGTGTGTCTGTCGCATGGTCGGTGGAGGGGGCTGGATGAGGCAGGGGTAGGCGGAAAAAGATCTCGCTGAGTGTACTGCGGACCTCCGTCTGGAATGTGTGAAAATCAGTTGGCAGCTGAGTAAGGGAGAGTTCCACCCGCTCGATGCAGCTGGCGAAAAGGCAAGTGTGTGCTTGTGAGGCGGCCGGTGGAGGATGAGAGCAGGATCGGAATGAAGGTTCGGCAGGGGTCTGGTCGACAGTAAAGAGTGCAAGGGCGGCAAAGTGTGGAGCTCGGGTTGGACAATCCTTCTGAATACGCTTCTCCACAAGGGCCATTCGCCGAATGTCTTCCACGGTTAGGGGTTTTTCCTTCATGTGAGAGTCATTCTCGGTGGTGGTGAGAGGGATAATGGTGGCAATCGGTATGTCGATCCAATCACTGTCGAAACCCAGTGCGCATGAGACGGCGGTAACAAAATAGCCACCTCCTAAGAAAGAAGTGGAGAAATCTATTGCAGCCCACGCAGCGAGACGGTCTGTGAGGAGGGATGCGAAATCTAATTTCACCCACTTAAGCATTGCAACAAGAATATCCATGTCAATGACTTGTACCTTTTGCGGACCATCAGCTCTCATGTTCAGTGTACCCACAATAATGCGATGTAAATATCGATATACACGATTCCGAATATAACTAGAAACGATACCAGATATATAATAATGTTCAGGATTAGCTATGTGGCGCCATACCTCGTTTCTATCTAGTTCAGTAAAGTCAGGGAGTACACCTTCATTTGGGAAATGGAAGTAATCGCATAATTGCGCTCTTGTTAACGTCCAATCTTGGTTTCCCAAACAAAACGTCCAACTGATTACCACGCCACTATCATCCTTGGTGAATGCGAAGGAGGCCAAAAACTCACGAAGTAGTGACGGAATCGGACGGAATTCATGAAAGCGTAATATGTCTAGACCAACTGCAGTCAATAAATCAAGATTCAGAAGAACTCAGAATCCAGAAGAGGAATGAAGAAAGCCCGAACCACGCCTTCAGTTTTCTTATAGACAACAAGTGCACTAAACCCAGCATCACCTGCCAGAAGAAAAGCATCAGACTCTCGCCGCTGAAATCCTTCAGCGTCCAGGAGAAACCAAGTCATCAACCTTCGCCAACGCCGAACACAAAAACCAAACTCAGCGTCCAGGTGAACCCAAGTCATCAAGACCTTCGCCAACGCCGAACACAAAAGCCAAACTCAGCGTCCGGACGGGAACAAGTCATCAAGACCCTCACCGACGTCAACAACAAATCAAACAAAGTCGACAACAACACAAGCCATAGAATCAGAAGATCAATAGAGAAATGTATACGCAATTAGCAAAAGCAAAACTTCAATATTTATTTGTATCCTCTATTTTATAATTCATTTATAAAATTTTGGACGTTACAAATTTTGGTGAACCCGATGTGAAGATCTCTACCTCTCAACTCTATGGTGCAATGAAAAAACTACAACAACTCTGAAATGTCTGCTCAACAACCAGTTCTGCCTCACCAAATCAATCATACCCCGCTGCTGTAGCTCAACAAACTGCTACCGCCGACGTGCCACACTCTGGTGTTTGCACAAGAGCAATGGCGAAGAAGATAACTATCAATGCAGCTACTGCCAGCCTGCGCGCCGCTCAAGTACCAACAAAGGGGCGCACTTACACCGTGTCTTCCATCATGGTGACAGACTCAGCCGTCATCGCCAGAACATCTCCGCCAAACACGAAGGTGGCAACTCCAAATGTGATTGAAGTGCCTAAGCCCAACTGTGAAGCTTCCGTCCTAATTGTGAGTGCTTCAACCATGGAGGAGCAAATATAAGAGATGATGAGAATTCTCGAACAAGTCTTGAAAAATAATGAAGAAAGAAACAAGAAGATTGAAGATCTATAAAAAGAAGTAGTCAGTCTCTGCAAATAGAAGGTTTACAAAGTCGCTCCAACAATCGCATCAAGAGATGATGATGATGATAGAAAAATGACCGCTACAGAAATCATCAAAGTTGAAGGGGTCGCATGCAACGAAAATCGGCTGGAAGTGTTGATAGCAAACGTGATCAAAAGTCAGTTGAATGGTAGCTCATCTGGTGGGGCACAATACGCCAAGCCTTACAGCAAGCGCGTTGACAATTTGTGCATGCCACAGGGATACCAACCACAAAAATTCCAACAATTCGATGGCAAGGGAAATCCCAAGAAACATGTGGCTCACTTCATGGAGACATGCAGCAACGCTGGCACGGAGGGCGATCTGTTAGTAAACAGTTTGTTCAGTCTTTGAAAGGCATTGCATTCGACTGGAACACAGACCTGGAGGCAGAGTCAATTGACAGCTGGGGGCAGATGAAGGATGAGTTCTTCAACCGAATCTACATCACAAGGTGTATTGTCAGCATGAGCGAGCTGACAAACACAAAATAGTGGCAGGAGGAGCCAGTGGTGGATTACATCAACCGATAGCGAACACTGTGTCTGGAGTGCAAATACCGAATTAGCAAAACACCTACTATAGAAATGTGCATCGACGACATGAACTGAGAATTGTGTACATCCTCAAAGGAAACAAGCCCAAAAGCTTCCCAGAGCTGGCCACGCGCGCCCACGATATGGAGATAATTGTGATGGGGCATAAATATAATAACACATCATCTTCAAACATGTTACACAAAATGGAGCATGAAGAAATTGACAAAGCCACTCGAAGCCTTCCTGAAGAGGCCATGGTTGTCTCGACCAATAATGCCTCTCAAAAAGAGGTAGCCACTAGAGATTTTGAACGCACCAAGCCCACTTTGAAGGAGCTGCAAGCGAAGAAGTACCCCTTCCCTGACTCAGATCTCTCAGGTATGCTAGATGACCTACTGAAGAAATGAATCATCAAGCTACCAGAGGCAAAACGCCCAGACGAGGTCAATAAGATGAACAACCCCAAGTATTGTTGTTACCACAGACTGGTCAACCACAATCTTGAAAACTGCATAACTATCACAGAGCTCATCATGAGGCTAGTCGAAGAAGGAAAAATCGTATTGGATACTGATGAGATGATAGAGGAAAATCACACATCTGTCACGGCCTGTGATGGCTCACCTGGCATGTCCAAAAAATACTCCGCGCACACAATCCAATGCAGCACCTTCGAGCCGGTAAAGTTGTTGATGTCAAAACTGCATGCTGCATCTAAATCAAAGAAGTTGACATGCAGTGTTAATCCAAAAAAGTATTCCACTGGTGACTTGCAAAGAAGCGCACACCATCCACATAAAGACGACGATGGATGGATTCTTGTAACTTAGAGAAAGTTGAGAAAGGAGGTCATTCAACAACCACAGCTCGTCTATTGGAAGAAAAAGAGTGCGATCAATAAGAGGCCTCGTCAAGTGAAAGAGAAAAAAAAGGACAAAACAGATGTCAAGTCTCAGGTGCCGCCTGTCAACCTCGTGAAACAAATATCGCCAGTTCCCATCACTTTTGGAGATTCCTTTCCAGAAGGCTATCTGAATAAGGTGACTGGCAACATAGCCTCGGGGGCAATAAATGGCAACAGCAAATAAGAGTTGGATGACAAAGTCTTGAGCACCAAATGCACAAACTGGCCACCGATCCAATGACGCAAAGGTCTGGTGAAGTCAAGAAGTTAAACGCAACGTTCTCGAGCAAGAGCCTAAACTGCCCACAATGCTCCTGAGCAAGAGCATAAACTGCCCGTCACACTCCTAAGAAAGAACATAAACTGTCCATCAAAGAACTAAGTCGACTTGATCTTGTAAGTTAACAATTCTTGTCACTTCGCAAGTATGTACGCAACTTGACAAAAGTGCAGCCACTACCAAACAAATCAACCTCCTAAGCAAGAGGATAAAAGGCAAATCAACCTCCTAAGCAAGAGGATAAAAGGCAAATCAACCTCCTAAGAAAGAGGATAAAAGGCAAATCAACCTCCTAAGAAAGAGGATAAAAGGTAAATCAAAAACCAAAAACGAAATTGTAAACTCCTGCCCGCAAGAGTATAAACTGTGAACACCTAAAAAAAAAGCGAAGGCTAAAAAAAGGGAAAAAACATGCAAAAAAAGAGCAAAAGAAAGAAAAAAATAAAGAAAAAAAATAAAGTGAAGTTCTGACAAAGACTGGAGGAGCAGACGAATAAGTAGCGGAACTCGGACGATGAATGGACCTGCTCTAGCAGACGAAGGTGGCAGAGCTGCAAAGAGCGACCGTTGCAGCTCCAAGAGCAAGGTGGTTGTGCAAAGGCCGCTGAGCAAGGCGGCTGAGCAAAGGCGGCTGAAGCAGGCGATTGAGCAAAGGCGTCTGTGCAAGGCGGTTGCACAAAGGCGGTGGCTGAGAAAGGCGGCTGTGCAAGGCGGCTGAGCAAAGGTGGCTCAGCAAAGACGTCTGTGCAATAAGGCTTGTACCAAAGGATGTTGAAAAGGCGGCTGTGCATCAAAGGTAGTTGAGAAAATAAAAGTGGCTGTGTCTCACCTCAATGTTTAGAGCCGGGTGAGTCTCTATTCTCTCCATGACAGCATTTGTTCTCTCTTCACGCCTTGAAACGGCAGTGCAGCAGGCTGCAGTGCAATCGGATGAGCAGGTCAAAACCGAGCAGGCAGGTGAAAACTTCGATGACGCACCGCGCTTCAAGCAAGCATGTCATCCAAAGCAGACATGTCATTCCAGCAAGCAACTTCTCCGCGATGATGAGACTCAAGATGAGCGAACGAGGTCGGGTAGGCTGAGATGACTGGACACAGCGTCGGACTTGGGTGAAGCTTGGACGGGCAGATCAATCGACGGCGAGAGCCAAAAAAAACTTCAGCATCCACGTGGCTTCATTCAATCACACATGTGTGACAGCGTCGGTCTATTCACAAAAAGACAAAAACTACCGAGCACCTCGAGCAGCCTTCTCAAAGAACATGTCATGTCTCAACTTGCAACTCCCTAATAACTTTAAAGCACCACAGAACCAAGCAAGCACCACTCCACCAAGCAGGCACCTCCCGCAAATCCACACTGCTCACAAACATTGGAATGCAGTAAAACAAAAATAAAACATAGCGAGGAAGGGATGGCTGCTGCGTTGCTATTCAAACTAGCTAGGCGTGGTTACTATTTATATGAAGCCCTAAACCGACTAAGATTCGGAGAATTATCAAAAAAAAAAAAAAAGCCCAAACAGAGTAGGACGCTGATGATTATCAAGGTTTCCAAAATCAAATCGAGATCATCATCCCTGCAAGCTCCTACCCACTTCCATCAATTGGAAATTGCAAGATTTGATTTCAAAAAAAAAAAAAAAAAAACACACACACACACGGATAAAAATTGAGATGAAGAAAAGGGACGTACACCGAACCCATATCAGATGCTCACGCGATTCGGTCTCCTTCGTTTCCATCATCAAATTGAAATACAACTTTGAAGTTCACAAACGAAGAAAACATGATGAGTGTTTCTGCAAAGAAGCAGCTGGTGCTGATTATATACCTTTGGTTTGACAATAAGAAAGCAATAAAACAGCTACGTAGCAGAGCACACTTTGAGGATAGGGAGAGGCATTGCCCAGAGAAGCCACCGACTTGCTTGGTTCCTTTCCCCGAGAGGTACAAACCATCAGTTGAATGACCCAAGAGTAGAGACAAGATATGGTGTCACAATGTGCCACACACCAATCTAGCGGAAGTAAAGGGGCACCAAAACTGGGGGAAGGTCACTGGAGAGTTCAGACTTTTCCTGGCGGCGGCACCCAATTCATACATGGAGCTTTACATTATGTTGATTTCCTGCATCAGAACCAAAGACAGCATGGGGACACCAAACAAGGGTGATCTTAGATGTTGGGTGCGGAGTAGCCAGTTTTGGAGTATATCTATTTGAAAGAGATGTTCTAGCAATGACATTTGCGCCAAAAGACGAACACGAGGCACAAGTTCAAATTGCACTCGAAAGAGGAATATCTGCCATCTCTGCTGTCATAGGTTCTCAACGACTTCCTTTTCCAAGCAGGGTATTTGATCTAGTTCACTGTGCACGTTGCAGGGTTCCCTGGCATGC
>JAWWMW010104953.1:0-10656 GCA_035048345.1 Echeveria elegans
GTAAGAAAATGAATAGTAATAAAGTAAGAAAGAGAGTGTATTGAGATAAAAAATATGAGAAATAATTACTATAAAAGAAAACAGGAAGAATATAAGAGGACGCTCAAAAAGGAAAGCAGAAGAATAAAAGAGGATAGAGTGACTACAAGTTTAACAAGATTGGCTACGAAATTAGTTTCTGGAGATGTCTGGTAGGGTTCGGATGATGTCTACTGGTCGTCTTCTGGGACCATCGCTGTCGAGCGTTGCGCGGATTGGTGAGAGTGGAGGGTTGGGAAAGGGAGGTTGAGTTAGGATTTGTTTGACGGGGAGGGAGCTTGAATTGGATGCAGGTGGAAATGGTGGTGGGTACGGCGGCGATTGGATGGAGCAAGACGACAGACATCGCGGTGCGGAGGACGACGGGCAGGACTTGTGGAGCGGGTTAAGTTCGACACCGTGAGGCCTTGACTGATTTTCGTGTGGTATTTTGTATGACGAAACTACCCTTGCGAGGCGTGTGTAATTCTACTGTACAATTTTATGGAGCATATTTGAAGAATAGCAATGAAAATTTGAGTTAATTATCAAATTCTGAAATTTGTTTATGAAAATTTCAATCTATCATCCATTAAAATCATTCTATCATGATTTATCTTTTATCTTAATAAATTCAAACCGTCTTACTAAGTTATTGTTTGAAATTAGTAAATCAAACATTAAGATGGTAATACAGTGAAAAAACGACTTAATTGAGACTCCATTTTTTGTTTGCTTGAAATTTTGAAAAATGACTTTTCATTTATTCATCAGACGGATAATGAGTCCCATGCAAAACCCCCCCCAAGAAGAAGGTTTTTCATTTATTCAAAAATCAATTTGCTCATTTTACAGTTCGGTTTCAGTTTGCAACACGTATTTGTTGATTGCTTTTTTGTTGTTGTGTATAAAATTATAATTGGTTTAGAAAAAAAGAAAAGGCTTTACAGATGTAAGTTCAGGTATAGTGGCATACATTGTTGAGCAGAACAGTTTGCTGAGCTTGATTTTGTGTCTTAGAGGTACATTTCAAGTGAAGTGATGGAAATATGTGTTTTTGACTGGGATTGCTATAGGCAGAGCAAGCTGCCAACTCCATCAAAAAGAAGAAGTCTAAGAAGCGTGATACCGAGGAAAATGCTGACGATTTTTTTTTTTTTTTTTTGATCCTGAAACTCCGTGGGGTGAGAAGAAGAAACTTTCTAATCAAATTGCCGAGCGATACAATCCAGCTGCTGCTGAAAAGTCGTGAGGGTTTTTTTCCTTCTTTTTTGTGATTTTGGAATCTTATTATTTTGTAATCATATATGACATTTCTGCTGGGTGTCCAGGTGGGTATGCTTGGTGGGAAAAATCCAATTTCTTTGTTGCTGACGCTAATAGCAGGCACCAAACCTCCATTTTCGTCATTGTGAGTTTTTCGTTGGAGTTTTGGATTTTTTATATGTCCTGCATATCCTTGTTGTGAAATATATGAATTGTCTGCTGCCTCCTTCCAATGTGACAGGAGCATTTCATATTGGACATGCTCTGACAACTGCTATAGAGGTCTTTTTGTTTAGTTAGTCTTAAATTAATTTGTTTTTACGTCTGTGTTATATGTAATTAGAGAAGGAAACTAACCCTCAACGTGTCTGTAGTGATGATAAAGGTAAAGGTAATGGTGATGGTGATACTTCGAAAGAGGATGAGGTGAGTAAGATACAGGAAACAACTACGGTTGATGTTGTTCACGACATGGCTAGTCCAGATCATCTAGCTATGGTAGTTTTTAATGAGCCTGTGGAGGCTGGTACTTTGATCAGCAATGGAACATCTGCGCTTGTTCCAGGAACATAAGAGTTTAGGGCTATGGTAATTTACGAGGAAGTGGTTGCTACTGGAACATCCACTATTTTGCCCTAAGCCAAACCTAAAGATGACGGCATCATACAAATGATTAATAGGGATTTCGATATTCTGAAAAATGAGCTCGCAGCAGAGGGAGTTTTTGCCGTTTTCGAGATTATCAATGAGGACTTTCAATTGAAATGGAATAAGGTTGCGACCAAATATATTGAAGATCCAGTTATCCCCGACTCCGGGGATGCAGGAGCGTCCGTCAGTGAATGGATCTCATCCAGTAAAAAGAAAAAGAAAAAGGGCAATCTTCCGCCCTTGGATGTTAGGCGATCCTCTCGTCCCAAACAGGCTACATAGGTGAAAATCCCTGATTTCATCTACCATTCTAAACAAGTGTCAAACCCGTCGTCCCGGCGAATTTTTTTCCATATTTTAATTCAATTTTATAAATATTTCCAACGTTTCTCTCTATAATTTTATTCTTCAAATTGAAATTTTTGAATGTTATATATTTCTAATTTTTTGAATATAGTTCCATTATATTATTCTTAATTTTGTGACAACCCGTCATCCCGAATGAGAAATCTGTATGTAAAAAAATTAATCAAATATTCAAACCAATATAATTAAATATACGGTCACATACATTTAAATAAAGTTATACACAAACAAATACGGATAAATACGGCCAAATACGAAATAATAGAAATAAATACGTGTGGATGGTGTGTGGTGTAACTAAAAGTATGGGGAGGGGTATTTTTGTCAAATGAAATTTTTTTTGTTTTTATTCTTATTTTGTTTTATTATCCTATAGCGACGAAAATCAGGATTTTAGCGACGAAAAATTATTCTAGCTGTTTGTGTGTTGAGGACATTATCCTATTATTAGGATAGATGAGGGTAGGTCCTCTTGGGCGTGCGCTTATAGCCTTTTGCTCATTAGTCTGTGTGTGACGCTTCAATTGTTGCGGTGTTTTCGTCTGTCGGAGTGTCACTCCCTTTGTTTTATCCCCGATCCAGGCTTTTTGGATTCTATCTTAAACAAAAACAATAAATTATTTTAAAAAAATTATACACATCGTCGGGTCGGGCGTACTCCAATAACCACGCACACACAGTTCACCCTGAACTGACAATTCAATAAGAACAAATCATCACAATGCGCTAGACTGCACAAAATCACTCGATCGTGTGAGTTACTATACCACTGATATGGTGTTAGTATTACGCAGTAAGACATACGTAGCCCAAGGCCCCAAGCCAAGTCCTCTCTCCCACCGTCTAATCCGGAATCCGGCATAAGAAATATTTGTTTCAAATCTTCAGGAAGTGTTACTTGGTCCGACACTATCGAACCCTGTAACAACCAAAAGCCATGTTTAATTAAAACGCTAGACTTCGAATTTCGACCGGCTCATATACGGATCTCATATCGAATCAAAAGTTCAAGCTTGAACGTCATGATTCCAAATCTGTATATAAGCTAATCATCCCTTCTTTTTCTAGACAATATAAGACATTTCTCTAATTGTCAAACCCAACAGGGTCAACATATATACCTTCAAAAACCTCCCAAAGTAGGGTGGCGAGAGACAGGCCGAGGGCCTCCGTCAATGTCGTATAGCGGAGAACGGAGAGATTGAGTTCATTGGATTGGGAAGAGTTGTTGTTGTCCAGGCGAGCGAATATTGAAGAAGTGGGTTTTTTAAAATGTTGAGTGAAATGAAATCGGCGAGGAAGGTTGAAGTGGATGGTCAACGCTGGAGAGATGCTCATTTTGTTGACTTCTGCTCACCTCTTCTTCTCAAGTCCAACTCATTCACTTCGAAAAAAAATGATTTATGACACATTAATATTCAAGGGAACTTTAAAATGTAGATAAAATATGAAAAAGAAGAGAAATTTTTTTTGTCAAAAATCACAATCTCAATACTAATTTTAAAATAAAAAAAATCAAGTCAAGTTTAAATTGAAATTCCGGTTCATAATCTAATTTGACTCAAAACTGGTGAAAAATAAGTTTTGGTTCAAGACTCAATATACATTAGCAATTCTTTGCATGTTGAGCGAAGTCGAATAATTGTTTAACTGAATTTCATGATTATTACTCTCTTCGTTTTGATTTGTTCTTCTTGATTGATTGTGGACACGAGATTTAAGAAATAAAGCGTATGTAAGTGAAGGAAAAATGAAAAAAAATTGATGGAGAATAAAATAGAATAAAGAGTGTACTGTGAAAGAGAACTAATTAAAAAGAAAATAGAAAGAATATTATAAGATACTAAAAATATAAATAGGAAGAATAAATCCGAAGGACATGAAGTATATAAATTATAAAGAGAGAAAAATGCAAAAAAAATTGCAAAAAAGAAAAGAAAGAATGATGTTATTGGGACACTAAAAAAAAAGAACGATATCATGTACTCATGTGACGGACATCTCTCTACCTCACGCTTTCCTTAAACCTCAATTCTTGTATCTGTCACTGTCACCGTCAGATCGAATATTTAACACACATGTCATGAGGATTCTGATCTGGTGCTTCGCAGTACCGTAACTTTGCACTTATTTTTGGCATTCTTCGGCTCCGAATCTGATTTTGACGTAAATTAAAGAATTGTAGATCTTTGAATCAGCTTTTCAACGATATATAGAACGTTTTCAACGGACAAGTAATGTGTTCACAACAAGCCCCCTAAGCAGCAAAGGTCAAATCCGGTGCAGCTACTTGCGTGGCTGCACTAGATCTGGTTCCCGTAAAAGACATATGGAATCATCTAGATTGGTTCTTGGAAGTGCCCTACGATATGGAACATATTTCTCGAGTTTGTGTGTCTTCCAAGTTCGCCCGAAATGGAAAAGGTAACGTTTTGGTGGCAAAATTAAACACAAGGCTTCGGCCACCTTGAACATATCATCGACGCATAAAAGACATGAAATCACAAAGTGCGACCGTTGAAAGTGTCCCACAATGATGAGAAAAAGTTTCTGAAGTTTTCAAGTTCCTTCAAAGTTCGTCTGACAGGAAGTTGTCATTTGGTGATGAAAACACAAGGTTTTATGTACTTAAACTCATCATTAAAACATATATGTCATGGAATTGCAAAAGTGGTTGCCGAAAGTCCCCCACGACGATTGGAACATGTTTTTGAACTATTCGATTTCTTTTACAAGTTTGTCTGAAATGAGATTACAGTTTGGTGGGGAAACTCAAAGTGTTGGGTACGTTGAACTCATCATTGATGCATAAAAGACATGGAATCACAATGGGTAGTTGTTGAATTATTAGCTAAGATTTGTTGTTGGGGTTTAAGTGATTTTCATGTTTGATGCATATAGTGATAATCAGTAAGAACATATTTGAAAATGAGTGAAATTTCAAGTGGAAACAGTTCTAAGAAATTGATTAGAGAAATCGTCAAATACCTATCCTTGTCCGAGCTCTAATTTCAAATTTCGTTGATTCCCCATGACTCAAAAGGCTCCGTTTGATTGCTGAAAAAAAAATGAAGAAAAGAAAATTTAAAGAACAATGATTTTCTCATGAGAAAATTGTAAGAAAAATTTGATCTCATTTTGCTTATTTTTTCTTATTTTTTTTCCTTACAACCAAATACACATTTTATTTTCACTCAAAAAATTTCTTTAAATTTTCTTTTACTCTTCTTTTTTTCCTGCAACCAAACGGGACCAAAGGGTGCAAAATATTAGTTTAGAAAAAAAATCACGTGATTCAAATCAATATCAGTGATCTTTACCCACTAATTAAAGAATAAGATTCAGTTCAAACTTCCCTTTGAATGAACGTACCCACTCTGTCACCGGTCCGAATCAGCACCAGATCCAGAACCAACATTTGTTCCTTCAAAACCAATTGAAATGCAGCATCAAAACCATCCCTCCGCATTCATCAATATTATGAGAAATGTAAGAATGGAATATATATATATTTTTCAAATAATGCCAAACCTCCTACAAATTACAAACAATTTCTTATCCCATTTTTCATTTTCGCATATAAAACCTTGTGCCTGACTCTAATCGCGTCTTTTTTTTCTTCTTCTGAAATAGCAACTGGGAGGCCGCAGCTAACCGACCTGAGTCCTATCGTTTGATTAATCCGGTTGGAAACTTGGAGCGAAGGGGTCCGATGCCTGAAGAGATAAATTAAATTTATATGTCATGTTTACTCTATGCATGCATGATGATCTGTTCCAAGAGACGCGCAAATTCATGCAACAATGGCATTCCCCCTAATTAGGATGCGCCTTACCGGACGTTGGAGGAGGTATCACTGGTGGCCTTTGCTTCGGTCTGGGTTGCGACTCAATGAGATCAATCACCACTGCATTAGAGGTTAAGAAAGTTTTGGCCACGGATGCAGAGTGCTCTATGCAGCATCGAACCACCTGGTCATAGTAAGGTCAGCTCAGGTCAGCAAAACTCATCAAGTACCACTTCTAGTTTAGCTATATTCTTGTCTTATTTAGATTCATGCAAATGTAAATGGGGAAACATTGTCACCTTTGTCGGATCAATGATTCCTGCAGCCATTAAGTCCTCGTAACAATCGTTTGCCGCATTGTATCCAAAGTTTACGTTGGTGTTAGCTAGCACCTGCAAATCAAACGCAGGACGAGGTTAACACATTACTGAATCCAGGTGAGACGATCATGTTGAGCTGAATGCACCTTTTCAACCACAATGCTACCACTGACACCTGCATTTTTCGCTATCAGTTTTGTAGGGTAGCTAAGTGATCTTCTGAAAATCTCTGCCCCAATCTGTGGATTATCTCGATCAAAGTTCGGTTCTGATGAAGAAATGGAATCTGAGAAACTAATTTGTACCTTTTGCTCTTCGTTCTCCATTCGCTCTTTGATCTTGTCCACCTTCAGGGATAGCCTCAGAAGGCTACAGCCTCCACCAACCACAATTCCTTCTTCGATGGCAGCCTAAACAAGCTTCTTAAGAGCCACATTCAGCAGACATGTAGCAGAATGCTGTGGAAGATGAGAATATAACCTGTGTGTTTGTATCACTACCTTAGTTGCATTTACAGCATCTTCAATCCTTAGCAGTTTGTCCTTCAACTCAACCACTGTTTGTGCTCCTACCTGCAATTCAATGAAGTCAGAAAATTACTCCAAGCCCCTCAGCAAACATATCATCGAACCTCTATAATAGCAATTCCTCCAGACAGCCTTGCGATCCTTTCTTTCAGTATATTTTTCTCGAAATTCTCCTCCGTGTTCTGCGCAGAAAATGACGAGAATCATGCTCAATAAAAAAGTTGGGTTTTCAGTTTTCTCAAATATTACTTCCCAAGGACTCTAGCTAGTTACTAGGACGTTGTATGAACCTATACCTCTACAAGTGCTCGAATTTGTGAAACTCTCTTATCAACTGCATCCTTTGTTCTCCCGTCAGTTACAATCAGTGTAGAATCCTGTGAGACCACAACCTTCATAGCTGAACCCAGCACCTCTTTCCCCACATTTGCTAAAACTAAGCCCATTTCATCTCTGACCACAGTAGCTGCCAGGAAGGACAATCAAGGATTCTAAAAGCTGCAACAGCTGTAGTAAAATCATACTGGATATGGATAGGCAGAATCTAACAAGCTGTCTCAACAATACGTACCACCAGTCAGGACAGCAATGTCATCTAAGATGTTGCTCTTGCGAGCCCCAAAGGCTGGAGCCTTCACTACCACTGCCTTTAAAGCCCCGCGCAGTTTATTCCTTATAACAGGTGCCAATGCTACTTGCTCAATGCCATCAGCGATAATAAGGATTGGGTACTTCTCCTTCACTGCAGTGTCCAAGATTTTAAACATTTCCTTTGGGTCTTTTATTTTCTTGTCAACAAGTAGCAACTGCAGTACAAAATTCGCTTATTGTGCGTAACATGCAATCCCTGTGAATTACATTAGTACTGTATTCGCGTAGGGAGCAAGAAAGGCGACCTTACCTTGCAGTCATTGAATTCAACTAGGTTTTTTTGTCGATCAGTAACAAAATAATGTGACATGTATCCGCGGTCAAACTGCATACCCTCCACAATTTGCAAATTGCTGTCAGTAGATTTCCCTTTTTGAATCGTGATGACACCAGCTCTTCCAACTCGATGGATAGCTGTAGCTATCATGTTCCCAACTTCATAATCATTTCCTGCACTTACTGCAGCTACATCTGCAAGCTCATGCTCCTCAACCTGGATTCAAGATATTCTCATACTCCATTAGCGTTGCATGTAACCAGATAACAAAACTTATATCACTCTATTTCAGGAACTGTGTCGGGAAACAAGTTTCAGGGTACCTCTCTAGACATGAGTTTAAGTTCAGCAACAAGACCCTCTGCCGTCTTCACAATGCCACGAGAGACCTGAATAGGACTGATTCCTGCTTCGACGACCTGCGAGTTCCAAAACAATTTAACATTTGAGGGAATGGCTTCGTGAGTTCCACTACAAGATACCTTTACTCCCTCAGCAATAAGGCCTCGTGCAAGAACAACAGAAGTGGTGGAACCATCGCCAGCCAAACTGTTTGTTTTTGTTCCAGCTTGTCTAACAAGCTTCACTCCTACATTTTCTAATGGATCCTCCAACTCCACCTTAAGGACAAAAAATGCAGTAGTACCTTAATCAGAGACCGGAAATTATATTCAAAATCCATGCACGAACATAAAAGTCATCAAAGACACTGTGACTCACAAAACATATTCAGCATCAACTGGAGCTCTTAAAAATCCCAAACAACGAAACAATGAAATCATTATTTGAAAACGTAAAGAAAAAAATGGACTTACTTCCTTGAGAACAGTTTCTCCATCATTGACAATTTTTGGAGGTCCATACTTATTATGCAGCACAACATTTCTTCCCTTAGGCCCCAATGTCACTCCTACAAGCTCTGCTACAATGTCCACGCCCGCCTAGAGTAAACGAACTCAGCAAAAAATCAGGGGACAGGACAGATGAATGGCAAGTAAAATTACTTAGCAACTTTATAAGATAAGATAAGATTTCTTTTTATATAAAAAAACAGCACCTGAAGTTTCCTGGTCACTGAGCCATCATGGTTGAAGTGAAGCTCTTTGGACATGCACTTGGTAGTGGTGGTGGTAGCAGAGAAGGAGTGTTTTCTGAGTTTAGATGGGTTTGAGCTGAAGAAGATTGCAGATATGGCTGTTGGGGATGGAGTGGATGCCATTATTATCAGCTTCCCAAGTCCCAACCCAAAATCAAATATCCATTACTTGAAAATGGGAACTGCCAAGTATCATATCATATTTTGGGCCTCTTAAATAATTCTTTCATTGCTCTTATTGTATGCATTTTCGATTTTGGGCCTTGTCCGATGCATATTGCAATATTGTAGGACATTGTTTTTGTTTTTTGTTTTTTTGCATTTTAAGATTTAATGTTTTTAATGTTTTAGTAGATTTTCTATATTTTTTAAAAAAAATAGATTTTTTTGAAATATTTTATATTTTAAATAGCATATCATTATTTCTAATGGATAAACACGATTCCATTACGTTTATGAACAAATAATATTATTCTTATAACTCAAAGAGACAAATACAAATGAAAATAAACCGATCGTCTACCTATCACATAACAAAAATTCCACCAACAAAGCCTTCAAGAGCCTGAAGACAATCTGTTTCAATACAAAAAACTTTAACACATTAAGCTTGCATCCCAACATACAGCCCTCCATATAGCCAGACATTCCATCATCAAAGCAAAGCCTGCATCATCTTCTAAAAACGTCATTGAAACACCTAAGACAACACCATCTCTAGCCACCCAGCCAATGCCTTCCTGGCTTCCTCTCTCTCGAAGACACACCAAGCCCTATTGCAATTTATTTTAAACCAACCCAGTTTCAGCTTTGTCCAAAAGAAAGAATGAATTTGATAACTGATCCAAAATAATGATGACGCCGTAACAGAACAGAAGTGTTTCAAAAAGCATCTGATCTCCATAACTTCTGTAAATGGAGAAACCATTTTCATTGTGCCACACTCGATTTCTATGACACCACAAAAACCAAATAACTACTAGGCAACGCGAAAGCTGATCAAAAGGCAACTGGAGGAACCAAGCATACAACCAGTCAGCGGGGTAGTATGAAGAATTATTATTAACGAGATTGGGTCAACCTAAACAAAGCTGCTACTACACTTTCCAGGCATTATAAACTTGCTTGCAATTACATCTCCCATTAGCCACTTCATCTCTGGTCGAGACAATGTATGCTCAAGCTAGACGATGCAGCGTGCAGTTGCTCCAAAGGTTCTGCTGCCTGAGAGGCTTTCTCACATGTAACCCACGCCAGTCCCCTCAGGAAAATACTCAGCTGGCATGGAACAATAACAATTAGGCAACCAGTCTCTCCCTACTGAATAAATCCATAAATTATCACTGGAGGCAAACCAAATTTTCTAATATGGCCAAACAGTGTTACCTTGATTCCAAATTAGTTTCATCTATGTGCAGTGGTACTTTGGTTTGCATGTTTACACAAGCCAATAAGACAGCTGCGCCTCTTTCCTACACAAAAACAGAGTCAGAACCATGAGTCGGTCAAAAATTGAAACTATAACTGGCTGATCTGTGGAACCCTATCCCAATCAAATTACTAAAATGTATAAAACTAAAAATCGGGTGTAATCAGGCTCTAAGAAATTTTAATGATTTAATAACTCAAGTTTCATGGCTTCTTCCTGAAATGCAATGTAATTGTAAGTTTCCGGGCACACTTTGATGTACCACTGA
>JAWWMW010104974.1:0-10655 GCA_035048345.1 Echeveria elegans
TAAAAATATGCCTCAATCAGAAGATGTTCGTCAGATCGATATCATACTTGCGACATTTACGCTCCACAACTTTATTATGATGCATCAACTACAAATCCCTATCCTAGGACATGATTTCCTTCAAAAAAAATTGCACTAATAAATCATGTAAATAATACGAAGAACATAATAAAAATGTTGATTTTAATTTCAATCTCTTTATACGGTACTAAACATCATCTTTTGACTTGAACAGAAAGTCAGTTCAGGTCAATTCAGTTCAGTTCAGTTTAGTTCAGTTCTTGTTCAGGTCAAAAGAACAGACCCTAAGTTTGCAGTCAATCAGATATGACCGGGTTGGATTCAAAATATAGAATATTAAGGGCTCGTTTGATATGTTATCTGAAATCGGAATGAATTGAAAATCAGAAAGGAATCAAAATGGTATCAGGAATATTTGATTTCGTACATTATTCGGTTTGGTGTCTGAATCAATCATTCCTTCTAAAATAATTAATTTTCAAAAATTATTTAATTTTATATGATAATATGAAAGAGAAATATAAAAAAGTTGATTATAATGACTTCAAAATAATTTTTTGGTAAAGACTTTTAGGAATGATATCCCATTTTATTAAGGGAATCAACTTATTCTTTAACTCTGACATGATGATTTATTCTAAACATATATTTTTTGAAGTCAGTGATTTCGGAATCCGATTTCCGGAATCGTACAAACGGGGCATAAAGTGTTTAGAAGAATATTCAAATACATTAACTTGCATGAGTGTTTCTATCTATCCACTCAATAAATATCTTTAAGAGGAATCAATAAAATGATAGAGTTCCGTTCTTTTGCAGGGAACAATGTTGTATTCAGTATATTTGGTTTGCTTGATATTATTACGGACAGGGTGGAGTTAGGATTTATAAACTGATGTGGTCAACTTATTAACTTATAGAGATGTTGGTAGGGTTGGTTGGATTGAAGAGTAAAATAAAGGTATGGTCTTGGGTACAAACCTTACCTCCCACTAAATTTTTTTCTCAAATTTTAGGTGTGGCTACAGCCAGGGTTAGGTTGAGATTACGGTTTATCTGAGATATTTCTTCTCTTTCTTTATAAGAACTAGCACTCGCTACACAGTAACTTACTGTGCATTTTTATTTTGAAAATTTACGATATTGTACTTGAATACTTTAATACACACAAATTGCTAACATAGATTACACATTTAAAAGATACAATCAAAGAGGAAAGTTTTTGGACAGATTTGGTTACAAAAGTTGATTCTCACCGTTCCTGCAGATTTACAAAACATTTTTAGGTATTTATACCGACTCACAAATGATCCTTTGACAGGAGTTGAGGTAGGAGGAGTAGAGGATGATGATGATGGTTAGGGGGAGGGGTATATACTTGCTGCGGAGAGAAATCCTTTGAAGCATTCCATAGAGCTTGTTTTAAGTGACCTGCTCAGCGCAACATAAAATCAGTCATACTCCTCCCAATACACAGACAAAAACAACATAAGGTTTACCCGTGCATAAGATTGTACACGAAAATTTAGGATGGTACATTACATTATTACAGAATACAAATGATTTGTTAAAAAATTAAAGGTTAACCGAACATTTCATTTTAGTAGACATAAACAATGTTTTACTTATCTGCCTCTCGCCCTCTTTGTTGGCTGCAAGCCTGCCATTTTGCTTTGTACAGTTCCGTTGATCAATATCTCTTCACTGCAAGGAGAGACACCATGAATTAGATGTTCCGAGATTTTTACGTTGAACAACTTTTTGTTAATCTTAAATTCATAAGATCCTGCAACTTCTTAAATAGCAGCACGAAACATCAGAAAGCCGGACACAAAGTCATAATGGCAGGGTCTCTGGCCTTCTTAAGTGTCATGGGGGCGGTGGAATGTCACGAAGTCATAATTTTCTTCACCTTCTTCTTGAACTAATTCTTGGGTACTCAGGGTCTCTGGCCTTCTTAAGTGTCCTGGGCGGTGGAATGTCACAAAGTCCTAATTTTCTTCACCTTCTTCTTGATGGTTGAAGTACCAGACTTAACAGCCTTGGCAGCCTTCAAGGCCTGAGCCTTGGGATCAACTTTCTTAGTGTTCTCAACTGCAAATAAAAAGGAACAATTAAAATAAGCTAAAAGCCTAAAACTCTAAATTAAGAAATACCATTTTATCCAAACCTCATATGCATCTCCTATCTTAAGTCATGAGAGTCCAGAATACATGTTTTCTACTGAAACATGCAGGACACAAACTCAACTTGAACGATATACGACTTCTCGAAAATAAATACTTCACAATTCGTGGATGGAATGATGAGTAAAATAACAAACCGGCAACAAATTCTAACACAATCATATATCACATGGATGTGTCGGCAGGCTTACAGAGAAATAAACTACTCATAAAATGCCATCAATATACAAATAATGTTCAGTATAAAAATACATCTAATCCAAAAAAAGGCCAATGCATCTCAAATAAAAACTTAACAGTCACTAAGAAGATGAAACCACACTTTAGTCAAGAAGAGACGTCAGAATCTGGACTATCAAAACATATGACAAACTAAATCACCATAAACTAAGCATAGATTAGTAACAACAATCTTTAAGACTAAATTTCCATATATACCTTTAGCCGGTGCCATTGCTAATCCTTGATTTCAAACACCTGCACCATTGCAACAAAAAAAATCAGACCTAAATCAATTTTAATTCAGCAACGCTACATTTCCTGGCTTCAACAATTCACAACTTAAATCGCAGCAATTGATGAAACGCTTACGTGAGTGTGTAGGGTTTCGAATTTAGGAAAGACGACCTGCACCGCTTATACACCCATACACTTTGAAATCTATGTACCACATGCTCCATTCTGCAAAAAAAAATTCTGCAAAAAAAATCCAATCATCATCATACATGGAACCAGACAAACAACCATCAAATCAACGCAGCGCGGCGCAGTCAAATTGAAGAACTAACTTGAATTCGAGGATTAGTTAGGGCAGCGGGCTGCGAATTGATGTGATTCAGATTGGTAGTCGGAGGGGATGAGAATGCGATTGAGATGCGAATGGATTGAAGGGGATCGATAGATTTGAGATTATCGGTGCGATGTCGAATGTATCCGTGTGGACTGAGGAGCCGTGGATGGATACCGTTTCATCAGATAAGGTTCAGAAAAGAGAAAGGGTATATTAGGAAAGTAAAAAGCGACAGCAGTTTTTCAACCGACTTGTCAGTTGTCATCGATGCAGTTAGGGGTAAATTTGGAAACTGAATTATGTCGCCAGACACTAACCGCAATTGGGTGCTTAGAGTTTATTAATGGTAAGATACGAACGGACAACTTATATGTACATGTGAGTAACTTGTAATTCTACTCAATAATTATTGAATAACTATTTATTTTTTTGACATGGGTTACACGGGTACAATTATTTCATACAACATACAATATTAGCTAGTACATATAATCTAACTGAAGCACATACGTCATCGATAACTTCGCGCTCTAAGATAACTCTTTCAACTCTATGAGAGTCAAATTCATCAAATACTGGGAAAGAATCACGTTCTCGACTCAATGATACAACTTTCACACATTAGCAAATGTGAAAAGAATCATGCCATGGGCGGGGTTCGAACCCATGCTCTTGGAGTTTCAAGGCAAGATTTTTTGCCACTTGACCACCATCTACGATATAGTAAAACAATCGAGAGAAAATTGAATTTACAAGCTTTACATATTTGTGATTCAGATGCGATCAAACTGTGTGTTAGGAAAGCTAGACACAGGCAATTAAGTAAAAATCGTAATGTAAAGAGAAACAAAATTTAATTATCCTGTTCGACTCTATTAAATAAGGCTTTGTCTGATGACCTCTCCTCAAGTCTCATAAAAAACATTTCACTATGTAAATAAATATCTTGCACAAGTCTTACAATTACTAGACTACCTCTGTAATGTGCAGGTTAATATCACTCCAGTCAATGTGTCTCAGCTTCACTTAAACTCAAAATCCCGTCTGGATGGCCATCAGCGTAGGCTCACTTTGAACTCTTACTGAGTATCAATCTGAACATGTGAATTCTGACGCAATGTGATCTTTTGGTTTTAACCTTTTTCAGATAGAACATAAGAGTGGTGATAATACAAAGGGGTGAGCAAGGCCCGACCCGACCCGATAGCATTTAGACACGGGCCAAGGTATCATGCGAGAAGATTTGGACGGGCTCGGGTCAAGCCTCGGGCGGCCCGATCTGAACCGAATTTTTTTATATACTTATATACATATAAAAAAAATTGATGATATATATAAAAAATAATTAAGATAAGCTTAATGTGGCTAGACTTTTTTTTTCCCAGTTAAGCTTATTTGAAGATATGTAAACTTACTCTACTTAATTCATGTCTTATATATGTATTTTGTGTGCATTCAATTGAACAAATGAGCGATGTGGGAGAAGGATAACCACCATATTCACAGACCCGAGAGCATTTATATGTAAGGGAGGGGATACTGTAAAGAGCCTTCAACTTCAATCTAGGACAAGGATACAGATTGCTAAGAAATCAGACCCGAGCAATATGGCTACAAGAGATGTGGATTTGGTTGGTACAGCAGAGCAAGTGAGCAGAGCTACTGGGATCGACATATTCATCAATGCAAGGAAGGTAGAGCTGAGCTTAAATATGAAATAAAAATCTTGATTGAATTTTCAGTAGAGCTGAGTTTTTTTCAAGCTTGACTCGTTCGAACATAATTTTTTTGCATTTTTGGGTCGGGTTTGGACGGGCACGGGCATTTTCAAAAAATTTTGGATCGGGTTCGGGCCGGGTAGCGTGACCCGAGAATTCTTTCGGATCGGGTTCGGGCCGGATCATACCCGTCCAAGCCCGACCCATGCACACCCGTATTATATAACACCTTCGGATGCTAATCTCATAATCAAATAAGGAAAGTTAATATATCTTAGTGTGAATATATTACTTTCCATGCTTGGTTAGCTCCTCCATCTTTAGTGCATTGAACCAATCACTCTTGATTTGTCGACCCCTGAACTCTCTCATAACATATTCTTGCACAAACGATGTGATTGATGATCCCCCAATACCGTGAAGCATGGAAGTCCATCTGTGTACATTGTCCACGTAGACAAATATGATTGCACTAGTGGTTGTCCCATCGTCCCGACGGAATTACGGAGAATAGATGCTTTTGGTCTTAGCCCGTTAGGTCTATATAAATTTAAATTAAAAAAATTAAAGATATGGGCAAAATCGAAAACATCTATTTGACTATATGGTCATGATCCTATTATGAATTTTTAATTTTAAATGAATAATTTTTTTTATTAATTTTAAAATTTAATTTTAAAATTTAAAATGATTTTGAAATATTTAAATGGGTATTTTTTATATTTTGTTTTATTACTATTTTGTTTTATTCCTATTTTGTCTTATTCTATAATTGATTCAGCGACGAAAATATAGCAACGAAATATATGTGTGTTGTGGACACTATCCTATTATTAGTGTAGATATTCTTGATCTGGCTAATTATCTCAGACGAACTCCCTTAATTTGATTTGGCTTGTTGTCTCAGGCGAACTCCATTACTGTAGATTGTTTTGTCATGATTCCGACGAACTTCATCACGGAAACCTATTAGAGTATGTCAAAAACTATTGTCACACTACATGTGAAAATATATGCCACTCGCAAAAAATAATAGAAATTATTTAATATCACCCGAAAATCTAATACAATAGTCATTTATTTTTAAACATTATTTTTTTTATGTTTTCTACTTTTAAAATCTTTTAATGCATGTTTTTAAAATCTTTTTGAGGTTTTCAAAATTTTTTAAAATTAAAATTGCCGAAATAATTGTCAGATTTCGTTAGAGGTGGTAAAAAAGAGTATTCCTGGTAAAAAGAAAATGTTATATTATGGATGGTTAAAGTAAAATCGACTATTTTATGAATGGTTAGACGTACGAATGGTTAGACGTACATAAGCCTTATTTGTATTCTGTGTAATACTATATGTACAATGTACTATACACTATATTCTTTATAGAGTTTCTGTTAGGACTATGTGTTGCGTAGTGATAAAGTAATTTATTAATAAGTTTAAGAAAGTGTATTTTAAGATATGAAGTTTTATACCAGAAATCACCCG
Organism: Echeveria elegans; assembly: GCA_035048345.1. Lineage (NCBI taxonomy): Eukaryota > Viridiplantae > Streptophyta > Magnoliopsida > Saxifragales > Crassulaceae > Echeveria > Echeveria elegans. Next base: position 6,201 of record JAWWMW010104974.1, read on the forward strand.
TAAACCCGATTTTACTTAGACACACTCATTAAAATATTTTCTTACCACGAACTACCCATTAAAAAATTTCTTTTAAAAACCACTCATCTAGAAACATTTCATTTGGAAAAATTAATACTTTGTATATAAAATTCATAAAAAATAACAAATCAAACTCAAAAACATTTGAACTTCTGAAAAATAAAAACAAAAACTCACCCATTAAGTTTTAATTTTAGGAAAAGTATTGAAAACTATTATTTTCTTAAAAATTCAAAAACAGCCGGGATGAATGGCACATGTCAATGTTAACGGGTTTGATTTCGGGCTAAATATTATGTATATATACATGAAACTTAGCAGGGTTCATAGTGTAGTTTCCATATTTTCGTTTTGAATTTGGCGTCGATTTTGAATCGTCATTTGTTTATCGTTAGCGATTTTGAAAGAAGCAACGCTAGGTTTCATCGATCAGATTGACCATCAGATTTGAGGTGTTGTTGTTGCTATCTATTCCGTTATTACTTCTGCTTTTTTGGATTATATGGCTGGGAGTTCCAATTCGTCATTTATCCCTGTGATTTTTGATTCATATATGATTTCAAATCCAAATTCTGGTTTGTTTGGGAGGTCAGATTGTTTGTTCGGGCTTCGGCTTCATCTGCTGATGAGGTTCTAAACTCAAAATAATTGTGTTATTTTGAAATCTATGGTTATTTTTAGAATCAAGTTGTGATATGTATCCTCTGTATTTTAATGGATGTACGTCAGAATCGTGTTTTAGGTATATGTTCCATGCTGTGACAATATAATTGATGAATATTAGTGTTTGATTTGTTTTGTGTGTGCATGTTAATGTGTTATGAATTTAATGAATATTAACTTATGAATGATGAATACTAGTGTGTTATCAAATCCTTTGATGAATATTAGTGTTTGATTGTCTAGTTTCATGTCAATGTTGTTGGTTTTTTATGAATCCTATTCTTATTTCGACGAATATTAGTTTTGATTTGTTTTGTATGTGCATGTGAATGTGAAAAATATTAACTTCCGTTTGATGAATATTGTTGTTTGATTGTCTAGTTTCATGTTAATGTAGTTTGTTTTTGATGAATCCTATTCGTATTTTGATGAATTTTTAGTGTTTTTTTTCATCATGTCATTGCATTCTTATTAATACTATTCGTATTCTGATGAATGTTAGTATATTATTATACATTTTGCTGGGATTTTGAGTTTGAATAATTTCAATAATTATTCTTCTCTGTTGCTGTCACTTAAATGTAGTTGGATACCCATATGTTTAGCAGATCGTAAACCATACATAGGTTTGGTGTTTGATTGTTTTATGGATGCAAGCATTTTTTATGCATAGTATGCTCGTATATCAGGTTTTGATTTTCGTCTTGGTACTAAGAAGTGTTTCAAAGACGAGACTATATTGCTTCAATATGTTCTCTGTAATTGTCACAGATTTAGTGATTCAAATAAGAGTGAGGATACATTCGACAAAGCTGACAAAAAGAAAACAAAGTGTAGATCCATTAGGTGTAGATGTAAAGGTAGATTCCATATTAGATGTATTGATGGTGGGAAATATCAGATTTATGAGTTTGAGGAAAGTCATAATCACTTCTTTGTTAGTGAAGCTGGTAGACAATTTGTTAAAGTTAATAGGAAGTTGACTTTTGAGCAAAAGAATTTATTAATGGATTGTGGTTATGTTGGTATTGGAGCTTCTAGAGCATATCGTGTGATGAAACAACAATATGGTGGGTATTGTTATATTGGTGTCCCTATAACTGATCGTAAGAACTTTATGAGAGATTTGAAGACATTTATTGGAGGTAGTAATGCACATAGATTGTTGATCGTTTATCGACAAAAAAGAAGAAAAACAATTATTTTTTTGAGTATTTTGTGGAAGAAGATGGTACTCTGAGCTGATTCTTTTGGTCAGATCCAGTTTCAAGGAGCTGTTCTTCTATTTTTGGTGATGTAGTTTGTTTTGATGCAACATATGGTTCAAACAAGTAAGTTTTATTGTATTTTCTATTTTCAGTATTGAAATACATGACTATTTGGTTGATGAATATTTTTGTTTGTTTGATGAATGTATTATTTTTAACTGAATGTTAACTTGGGACTGATGAACATCGTTGCCTAATTTATGAATATTTCTATTGTTTTTGTTTGTCAAGATAGAAAATGGTTTTTGTACCTTTTGAGATGCTAGACAATCAACGTAGTTCAGTGACATTTGTTGTTGGTCTTATAACCAAAGAGGATGAAGAATCTTATTTGTGGTTATTAAAGTATGCCAATCTAAAGAGGAGCTCTTCTTATCCTAAAGGAAATACACACTTGATCTTTTATGTGAGGTAGGAAAACTTGGAGAAAAACCAGCATAAACACCTCTTGAGGAAGGCTACAAAGTCGCCAAAGAGGGGGAGATTGAGGATCAATCATTTGAGAATGCCGAGCAATATAGGAGGATAATTGGTAAATTCATTTACTTAACTATTTCTAGACCTAATATTTGCTTTGATGTGAATCATGTGAGTCAACATATGCAAACACCAAATATGCATCATTGACATATGGTGGAGAGGATCCTGAGATACCTCAAACGCTCACCGTATCAAGGCATAAGGATGGGACGAAATGGAAGCACTGATATTGTTGGATATTGTGATGCGGATTGGGCTGGAGATATAGTTGATAGGAAATCTACCATGAGCTATTGCACCTTCATAGGAGGCAATCTAGTTCCTTGGAAGAGCAAGAAACAGAAGTTGATCTTATGGTCAAATGCTGAAGCCGAATATAAGGCAATGAGGAATCTCACAAATGAACTCATATGGATGAAGACTCTTCTTAATGATCTAGGCATTTAGTCTACAATACCAATCACCATGCATTGTGTTAATCAAGCTGCAATCCACATTGCTTCCAACTCAGTGTTCCATGAGAGGACCAAGCATATTTAAGTTGACTGTCATAAAGTAAGGCAGATGGTAGAACAATGAGTAATTCTTCCATGTTGTACAAGAACTGAAGATCAGTTGGCCGACATCTTTACCAAAGCAGCAAGGTCAAAGGTATGTGAGTCCATTCATCCAAAACTTGGACTCACTAACATCCTTCAATCATAAGTCCCTAGGTCAGGGAAAGTTGCACTCTTTTTTCCCTACGTATGGTTTTATCTCATGAGGTTTTTCATACTTAGGTTTTTAATGAGGCAAGTCTTTCTAGTTCCAAGTTTGACTGTTTTAGTAGGTTGTCAAGCTTGAAGGGGATTATAGAAAGGAAGATACCTTTGACGTCAAGTATTGAAAGGAGATCCGCTTGAATTCGAATTTGAATTTAAAATTTAAATTCAATTTATTAGTCAACTAGCAGTTAGAAGCATTAAAGTTAGTCAACTAGCCGTTGGAGCATTAAAGTTAGTCAAATAGTCGTTGGAATATTGTAGTATAAAAAGGCTTGTATTGTTCCTCATTTGAAACAAGAAAATCAGATTTGATCTCGTCTCTATTCTCTCTTTATACTTTCATTATTCTCTCATTCTCTCAATTCTAATATGATTAACAACTTTGGTCCAGAATAGCGAGCCATTCTTCCACAAGAGTCGAGATACCCAATGTGCCTAGCGACCAATTCAGCACATACAAGAGTCACGATTTTCTTGAAGAGCGCTTGAATATGAGAATCTCGAACAATGCAGTAATCGAGAATGACGATATCCCATAGATAAGATCAATTCAAATAATCAAGAAAACTTAACTGTTTTCTTGGTAAAAACTCTTGCAGCTGCAAAAATATGGATATGCACAAAATCTACCATTGAATAGTGTATGGAGAGATTATCTGCAGCTTACAAGCAGATTACAGATTACTAAAATAATAACAGAAGTTATAACAAAAGCACTCATAAACCCTCCTTGCTGAATTTAAGTCGGGTACATTGTCCGTACGAACCATGGTAAACATATGAGTATTTTTTTGGAATAATAATATACATCCACCCACTTCGACAAGGGTTACGTTCATTAAATTTTGAAATAATTACAAAAAATAGTAATATGTTTTGATCACGATTTGGTACAATGGGACACAACAACACCACAAGGCTAGCTTTCGGCACCCGACTCTACCATTCAAAACATATATGTACAAAGACAGGTACATAACATACACAACTTTCGATCAACACCCGATCACCACAACTATCTTCTACTCTAGCTAATTTTAGACTAGACCCTAGTCCACAACTGCTACGAGCTTTTGACTGTTACAACGCTCTTTCTTTGTAGTTTTTAGTCTGCCTAAAACCCTAGGTCATGCATGTCTTTATTGTTAGATTATTATTTAATAATCAATTGGGACTATAATATAATTATATGATAGTGTTGTGCTAATTATTCAGTAAGCCATAATAAAGTGATCAAATTAAGTTTAAAGATGGCTTGG
>JAWWMW010104984.1:0-10654 GCA_035048345.1 Echeveria elegans
ACCTCCAGTGGTTGAGCCAGTTGAGCAAGCACAATCCGTCAACGAGGCTAATGAGTAATGACATCCAGCTACTATACCATTACAGTGCTCAACTTTAGGCTCAACTTCAAGATATTCTCTTCCCTTATCTTCATTCTCTATTGCCACTCGTTTTTTATTTTCAACTGAAAATACGCAGTTGGTAGTCTTACCGAAAATCCATGTAGTTGCTTGTCCATAAATGAAAATCATCCATGTTTGTACAATTTTTTGTTGGGATAAAGACAAATTGGAACTCCACTCTATCATGACTTTTCAAATTATGATTCGAATTATCATATTTTTTTAAATTACGGTCCGAATTATCATATTTTTTCAATTTAGGGTCCGAATTATCATATTTTTCCGATTTACGACCAGAACTACAATATAAAGACAAATAAGCTAGATACTATAGGATCTAATGAGCCTTCAAGTGTTATACCCTCCAATCGAAAAAAATAAAAACAAAGAACAAATGAAGTAGAAGTACAAACTAACTGATTGGAAGGGAAAGAATGTATTATTAGTTCGGAATGAAATCAAAATGCCTTCGGCCTAACCAAAATTCATACCTAGCTGTCCAACAACAGTTTTCTAGGACCCCAAAGAGAAGGGGCTTCTTAACGAGAGACTAGCCATCTGCTATGCCATGCTTGAATTGTCATTATTTGCGGACCAGCTAAATAATACTACTGTGAACAACAAACAATGCAACTGATTTTCACCATCCAAATAGCTAAAATTGTGCCCTAGCATGGTGGTTTCAGAGGTTGCTGCTGGATGATCACCTGAGGCATTCTGTCAAAGACCTATTACATTAACTGGGGAGGAAATGATGCCAAAGTGAAAACTGATATACAACAACGTAATTTGATAAAGACCCCGTAAATATATATTCTGAAAAGCAGAACGGAATCATTACATCTTCAGAAGAAACTGGTATTGGTTCAAAACCATAATTACGTTCAAAACCACATTGCTTGATTATCATAAAGATGGAGTCAAACCTGCAGTTGAAGTTGAATGGTTTATTTCCTCAGAGGCACATTTTCAGTATTCTCGACAATGTTTTTCAAAAGGTTTTAGTGTAAATGGACACAAAAGAAAACATGCACGGATTGAAAAGAATTCCATCCCCCATTTTGAGAACAAATAAAAATACACTTTAGTTATACGTGTACGATTTATACACTCTGTCATGCTCAGGTTCTTATTCACTTTTGACAGCTAGAGACTAGAGAAAGAAAACTTATGTTACTCGATGTTTTGTTTGGCGTCATTGCACGAGACACCTAAAATGTAACCTTTAGAGAAACATAGTTGAATTCAGTCGACCAACAACATTTAAACTACATTCACAAATAACAGATCTGAAGAGCGGAAAACTTTGGACTCAACCTGCCTAAAGATCAAGGGGGAACTCCTCGAGTAGAAGAAGATGCCAATGTCATCATCACCCATCCTGATCATGAAGGGGGGAAAACGAGCTGAAAGCCATGATATTGACTCATCTAGTCATGATCAAGATGGTGATCCAAGTGAAGTCCAAGATGATTTAGTCGTTCATGAGGGCAATGATTCCAATATTCAAGATGTCGATCAAGCTAAGTCGGATGATTCTAGTCATGAAGATGAAGACTTTGCTCAGCTTCAGCCTCAGCATATACAAAAAAACACAAGACTGAGGAAGCCTTCCACAAGGATAGACACTGTACAAGGGTGTTCTACAACAACAAGACTGTTGCTTACCCAATTCAAGCTATGTGTTCCTTGACCCATTTCACTCGAGAGCATCAAGTGTTCGTCAACAAGCTAGTTGAAGGACATGTGCCAAGAACTTATGAAGAAGCCAAGGAGCATAAGGTTTGGAGAGAAGCTATTAGAGTGAAACCAAGGCAATGGAGGTTAATGACACTTGGTATGAGTTTGATCTCCCAAAAGGAAAGAAGGCAGTATCAAGCAAATGGGTCTTCACAATCAAATACAAGAGCAGTGATCAAATTGAGATGCACAAGGCGAGTCTAGTGGCAAGAGGATTCACTCAAACATATGGAGAGGACTATATCAGCATATTTGCTCTGATGGCTAAACTCGATACTATAAGAATCATTCTTTCTCTTGCAACTAACCTTGAGTGGGAATTGTGACAGATGGATGTCCAGAATGCCTATCATCAAGGATAACTTGAAGATGATGTCTACATGCGTCGACACCACACGGCCTAGAAGACTCATTCAAGCAAGAGAAAGTGTAGTTAAGGCTAAAGAAGGCTAAATATGGGCTAAAGCAATTAATCTCCAAGAGCTTGGTGTCAAAAGCTAAACCCTTATAAGGAGAGGATTCAAAGATGCAAGCACCAATGATGCATTATTGACATATGGTGGAGAGGGTCATAAGATACCTCAAAGGCTCACCGTGTCAAGACATATAGATGAAATGCACTGAAAGCACTAATATTGTTGGATATTGTGATGTGAATTGGGCCGAAGATAGAGTAGATAGGAAATCTTACACATGTAATTGCACTTTCATTTGAGACAATCTAGTTACTTGGAAGAGCAAGAAGCAGAAGGTGATCGACCACATGCTCAAATACTGAAGCCGAATATAGAGCAATGAGGAATCTCACCAATGAACTCATATGAATTAAGGCTCTTCTTAAGGATCTAGTCATTGAGTTTTCAACACCAATCACCATGCATTGTGACAATCAAACAGCAATCCATATTGCTTCCAACTCAGTGTTCCGTGAAAGGACCAAACATATTGAAGTTGACTACCATAAAGTGAGGCAGGCGGTGGAACAAGGGAGCAATTCTTCCATGTTATACAAGGAGTGAAGATCAGTTGATCGACATCTTCACCAAAGCAGCAAGGTCAAAGGGTTGTGAGTCTATTCATTCAAAACTTGGACTCACTAGTATCCTTCAATCATAAATCCCTAGGCCAGGGGAGTTGCACTCTTTTCCTAAGTATGGTTTTATCCGATGAGGTTTTTCATGCTTAGATTTTAAATGAGGTAAGTCTTCCTGATTCCAAGCTTGACCCTTTTAGATTGTCAAGCTTGAGGAGAAATATTGAAAGGCATGAACCTTTGGCGCCAAGCAACTAAAGAAATTAATAGGCTAGGACCGGCATGAATTTAGATCCAAAACTGAAAGCTGAATGTGAGAAGGTATATTCGAGAATTTAGAATTTTCCGTCGCTTATATCATATTGCTTCAAATTCTTCATTCAGCATATGGCGTATTAATTTCATAGCCTGCATAAAATGTATTATGTATGAAGGTGATGCGGCAATAGTTTCAACATTATTTTATATTTTTAGAAAAAAATATTGAAAATGTTTTGGGCAAAAACTTATGAATCATATATGATTCCTTAGTTTTATACTGTTAAAGCTATGCAATAAATGATGGCGACTGTCTAATGGATTGCGGAAAGCTCAAGGAGGCTCTACCATTTTATGAGGATGTAATGAAGAAGCTCACCTTCAAGGTATCTTTACTATCTTAAATATATGTTGGTTGTGTATATATGTTGTGTAGTTATTCTAATTGAGCTTTTAAATATATGTGTATTCAGGAGGCAAATATTATGTACGATCGAGAAGCTCCAATTCCACCCAAGGCTCAGAAAAGAACTTTCTATGCACAGTCTGACGCAGACTGACTTTTGACTGTGTTTTTCAAGAGTTCTTACCACTGCATTCAACATGCCATGTAAATGATGAAAGTTAAAAGTGCACGTACCCCCTCCTTCAGAACTATTTTGAAGCCTTTCTTGAAAACAAACCCGACTATGCCCTCTGAGGCTGCTGAAAGCAAAGGTGATGAAGCTCTTCCACATATATTTTTTCCTTGCTTCACCATTACCATATTGTTTTGATCATTGCTTTACGGAAATTAACCAACTGAAATTCTGAAACTTGTAAATACTAATACACATAAGTTGCTCTACTTTTATACTTTCCAGCACCAGGACTAATAGTACTTTAGGAACAAATAAGTATTTTATGAATCGTAACTTTACCACCGACACTAACCTGCTGATATAGAAACGAGCAGATGTCATCAAACACAAATGTTGCACTGTGTGAAACTTTGGTTGGTAGAATGTGAATTGCAATTTTACAGAATGAAGAACGTCTGGACGTCCGACTTGGTAATAGGGCCTGTCTATGAAGCACTATAATGGCAAGACAAAAAAACAAGAATGCTTGTAGTGTACTTCAATGAATAATAGAGTGGTTACTTATTGATGAATTGATTGCTTTACACTTTTGCATGACTGGTTACTTTAATAATTGAAATTTGTTTGTATTTGAACATATGAGTGCTTACTGTGTAGGACATGAATGTTAACGGTTGATGTTGTTGGAATAATATACAATGCTATGCTATAATGCGTATGTTATCTCGTTGATAGTGATTTTTTTAGTTTAGTATGGCATATGTCCACTTAGTGCTGTATCGTGTAGTTGGCATAACAGTTCGTATACTATTAATGTATCCAGCTTCCAGATTTTATATAGGTTATCCTTATCGAATCTTGATTGATTTGTGTTGATCATCTCCTGATTTGTTATCAGTATCACCTACATAATATTGGTAAAGAATTTACGTAACTTGTATCGCATCACGTAATGCTAAAAAAGAAGAAGCAAAAATACAATATATTGTGTGACCATGAAGTTTCTGGTTAATAAGGAGAAGATACCGGGACATCTAAATAAGTAGTGGATGAATGTGAAATGCACTTTCATCTCACTAAAAGTAACGAATCACTATAAGGCATAAAGCTTGTTCCCCAAACGAATAACCTTTCGACTAATATACTTTATAGCTAGATGGGAATTATTGTTTTTTTTTTGGCAACCTAATGGTGCTTCTAACGCAAATGCTAATCGAGCAGTGATCAACTGAGATTCATGAATATTATTGGAACTCACTTGAAAATATTACATTTGGCTCGATGAGTGGATCAGATTGTGTCACATCACTCTGCACATTTAACTAAGTGCACATTAGTAAAATATAATATGCATTTAGGCATACTTTAAATATGCACTTAGTTGGATGAATTGTGCACTGGGTCTCAAGAGATCACTCCTCACAGTTAACCAGTTATCTTTTGGAACTTCAGAAATGGGGGAGCAAGTCTTGTATCTATTTTGAGTTCTTCTTTTAAGGAGCATATAAGAAACGGAATTTGTGAAAATAACCCTTTTATTTTTTGTTAGTTTTTCTTGCTTGTTAGGATTAGGAGGAAATAAATCAAAATAAATATTTTAGACAGACCGAAATTCGGCCGGCATAGAAACATCTATAAGAAAAAGAGATGTCAACAACATGAAAGTTGCTTCCATTTGATTATTGACCATTTGAAAATATGATTCAAAGAAATGGAGCTTCGCAAGTCATACTATGCCTTTGAGAAATGGATAAAAGTTTTGCAGGTTGCTTGAGGCTTCCTCGAATGTGGCCATCCGGTAGGGTCCTTTTCTACCGGCCACATCATCCTTTTGTCTCTTTTCTATTTGCCACGGCCGCCCTGCCAACAACCCTTATCTGGTCGCCTTTACATTTCTCTTTATATTCACAAAAAATGCTCCACATCATAACAATCACATTCTAACAAGTAACAATCATACGAGGATATTTCCTTCAATGTTATTATTTTTTTATTAACTGTTGCGGTCGGTAAAATGACGTCTCATTTTATTTAATTTTTCAGCTCTCAAAGCGACCTCTTTTCATGTCAGTTGATGAGGATTGATACTAAACTGTTGAGCTTGCGCAACACCAGGTAACAACAAGTATATATCACACTGTCTGCATAAATATGAAACCTCAAGACTTGTCAAGTTTGCAGTAACATAAATGCTAAAAGTAGAACAGGAATTAAGGTATGACAATATGGTGCACATTGGAAAACTACTGACCTTGTAAATTGATGTCATGAATTAACGCATCCTTAATGATACAAACGGATCGATTTTCAATAATGACAAATACGTTATTTACGTTTAGTTTTTTTTTATTTAAAATTAATACATTATATTCATGCATCAATTCACAGTTACTTCCATTCCTTCTTAACTTAATCTAAAATGTGCTAAATTCAATGTGTATAAATTGAGCCTGAAGTGTTTTAACACTGTATGTACTCTCAGGTTCCTGAAACACAGTCTGCCTCGTAATGGCACCTATCCGATCGTGCAAGGTGAGTCGATCCTACCGGAATAAATGCTTTAAGAAATTGATACTCGTCGAGCATATGATCAAACAAATATGAGCAACATTTACCTGTTAAATGTTTATTTCTCAGCCTTCAACTAAGTGGTAGTCCTACTCCTAGTCCCACAAATTTGATTACCAGACCACCACCACTTAGCCGTGGTTGTCAACAACATCTAGAGGTTCACCACTCAGCTGCCAATAATCGCTGAAAATCTTCAAAGTTATATGCACACGCCTAGCTACCATCATGACCAGACACTAGTTTTCGTAAAAAAAGATGATAAGTTTGTATCAAAGAAATATATTTAAATGTAGTCAATAAAAACACAAATTTCTATGAGAAATTAATTTATTTTCCTTCTATTTTTCCATGACCCGGATTTGTCTGGTGCTTCGTAGTTTGTATTACCTAAGGAAATATTTGGTGGTTCTTCTTTTTTCTCCATTCAGCGTATCTTTTTCTTCTGTAAACAATTCCCACAACCAAACCAAACCACAGCTCTAAGATTCCATCTGACCTTCAACTGTCACCAACTTTTTTTTTTGCAAGATGGTGCAGAGGTTCAAGCCCGGTGATGTCGACAGAGATCAGCGTGGCAAAAAGTTAGAGTATTCATCTCAGAACCCGGATGGGCGAAAGGGAAGAAATGATCAGTCCAAGAAACTCATGAAAAAATCAGCGTCTTTTAAGCTATGTGATATTGGGAGCGACACAAAAGGATTCGAGTTGATGAAGGCTGCCAAAACTATTGTCCTTTCTGATATCGATGGTCTCATATCCTTGCCTCACATGGAGAGCTATGTGCATCCTGGTAAGACACCTCCAGCCGAGGTTCCTAACTCGTTACCGAACTATATGAAGCCTACGAGATCATCCGGTGCAAAGAAAGACGACAAACAGGCAAGTGTTGTAAATTGTGTCATAAGTACTTCTGGAGATAAGACTCAAGCTAGAAAGAACTTGAAAAATCCGAAACCTGATCCAACAGGGAGGTGTTTAGTTAAGATACCAAGTTTGAAACTTGCTAGGAATTTAACAAAATCTTCGAGTTTCAAACAGACTGGCTGCTCCGTGAAGAAGAGCTTGCCAAATGGTGTTATATGTTCGGATAAACATGTCCGGAAACAGACGTGTTCTTCTCTGTTGAAGGACTCCAAGTTTCCGTCTCATGTCATGATCGAAGATGGAGGAAGTGACTCTAGTGGAGCGTCGACTATGGAAGTTTGTACTTATAAATATTGTTCGCTTAATGGGCATCGTCATGGTGTTGCGCAACCCTTGAAGAGTTTTATATCTGATAGAAGACGGTCGTTCAAGAAACAAAAGAGTTTGAAACTCGAGGATGATGCTACTACACAAGTTCCATTTCTTGGGAAAAATGAACTTAAAGAAGATCAGGATTTTTTCGTTGAGATTCATGCGGCAACAACGGTTGAGCTCGAGAATAATAATCACTTGGCAACTGGAACTGAATCGGAAAGTGATGAAGAATTATATGAAACCATATGGGAAGCTTATGAAAAGGAAATTCAAGAATTTGAATACATTGAAGCGCAGCTGGAAGAAGAAGTTTACATTAAAACAGAAAATGAAGATAAATTTGATTGCATATCGGAAAATTCCTTCAAAGGATCTGTTACTGTGTCCTATGATGCTGCGGGAATTTGCATTGAAGATGGGCTGCAAGGATGTTGTGAAGATGATGAATGCAAGAATAATAACAATCATCAACGCCAGAATAGCGAAGAAATCGATGAGACTTTTAGTGACATGGAGGAATTGGTTGATAAAGAAATTGTTTTTGCTGAAGATGAAACTACTGCAGTCTGCACAGAAGAGAAGGAAAATGCAGAAGATGATCAGATGGAAGATAAATGTGAAATGGTTCGAGAAAGCATCGAATTAGATCAAAATGCATTTACATGTACACCGGCGAATGGTGAATCTGAAATAGGAATGTCAGGTATAAAAATCACTAAAGGCAAAGCAGCCGGGGATGAGGACTCGGACATTGAAAAAGATTTCAACCCGCAAGAACCAAATTACTTACCATTGGAACCAGGACCAAAGGCAGAACAGGTTGATCTAAAGCATAAAGATATCGACGAGAGGAGAAATTCAGAAGAATGGATGGTGGATTATGCACTACGGAAAACAGTCACGAAACTTGCTCCGGTTAAAAAAAAGAAAGTTGAATTACTAGTTGAAGCTTTTGAGTCAGTAGCTCCAGTTACCAAACTTGATAATGATCATGCGAAGAACTAACAAAATAAAGATATCATCCGCAGGTTGTTGGAAGGGACATTAGCCTGAAGGAAATCGACTACTTCTTGTACGTGTGAATTTGTTTTGGTGCAAATAGCTAACTACTAGCGGCTAGGCTACGTACCACCCACCAGAAACTAAACTTGTTCGTCTGGTTATGGATAACGTGGTACACTTGGTGTGTTTTCTATTTGATAAAACAAGCCTGAGTATTTGTGGTGCTTTGTTTCCTATGATGAGATTACTTGCGTGTGTTTTGGTTCCCTCGATTTGTAACCTGTTTGAGTTACATTTGCCTGAAGGCTGAAGCTGTGAGATCATATTAGAACACGTTGGAGTTCGTTAGAATCATTTTTATTTCTTTTGCATTTTCATAACCAGACCACGTCGAAGATATATCACAGTTTTTTTTATTCTAAACAATACTCAGTTGTGATCTAGTCCTTAAATATGTGGCGATATGGTTGGGTACCTTATCATTGAATGAGATCCGTTTTATTTCCTTTTCATATAATGATCGCAGCTCCGTGCCGACAAGCCAGCGAAATGCACAAGTATAACCATCTGCCTAACTAGCTGTGCTAAGTAATTACTAACTTGGTAAGTCAAAAAATTCTCCTAAACTTTCCATTTCATTTTTCTTTCATCAAAGTTTCCGTTATCCAAAACGAACTATTAATTATATCAAAAATAAAACGAAATATTAATGTATTTATTTTCATCATGAAAATTTTGATCAAATATATATCATAGTTTTATTTGGAAATATATGATTTACGCCATTCAGAATCAATTCATTAGTTTCAACATCTCAAAATGACTTGAAATCAAAATAGTCATATATCTATTACAAGTGTACCATTTGTCGTCTCGACGGGATGCGTCGTGCCGGATGCACAATCGAAATCGGTCGAATAGGGACATGACTCGATCGACCAATTTTTGGTGTCGTGCGGACCGAATTTAAATGAGTATTTTCATTTTATTTTGTCATATTCCTATTTTATCTTATTGCAATTTTGTCTCAGTCTTATTTTTCATTATTCCTATTCCTATTTTTCCTTATTCCAGTTTAGACTTATTCCTATTTTGTCTTATTCCTATTTTTCCTTATTTCGGTTTATGCTTATTCCTATTCCTATTTTCCTTATTGCAGTTTAGGTTTATTCCTATTTTTCGTCGATATATGTATGGTTCACTATTCTAGATATTCTATTATATATATATGGACTAGCGCACCGCTCGTCGGGCGTCGTCCCGATTTTTAATAGGCCGAACTCGTATGTTGTTTGTAAATTTAAACTTTTAATTTTTATTTTTAATGGGTCGGGCCCGTGGGTTTGATGAGGAATGAGAGATGATGGATTGGCCCTATGTTTGGTTCGGACAATACCAACGAAAATTTCGTTGCTAAATGAGGCTCCTTTCGTCACTTTCGATCCCTACTCTGTTATATATTAGATATAATAGAATACATCAATCATTCTTCATCCCTAATCTTTCGTCAAACAAACCCACTGGTTTGGTCCATTAAACATCAAAAATTAAAAATTAAAAATTAAAAATTAAAAAATTGCGCAGGAAACATTGGGAAGTTTGAGGGAATCGACTGATCACACGGAAAAAATTGAATTTCTAAGATATTTCGAAAGACACCTATTGAAAAGAGATTTATAAAGCGAAACAATAAGCGTATGTCCCCCGTATTCCCGTCGGGACAACGGGCGTAACGCTAGTTATATCTATAACTTTTTACAATACTCATTATTCTTGGAGATTGGTGAGCAGATATTGTAGACTAGGGATGTTGTGAATGCCTGGAATGTGCTAAGGCTCAGGTACTCAGTGACAAATATAGCTAGGAAATTAGTAGTGGTGTCTAAAATTAGCAATTGTATGCAGGGAGATTTGAGTGTGGAAAGGTACTTTGATGTTCTTAACAAACTCCGACAGGAGTATGAAGGTACTAGAAGGTTGAAGTCTTCTCCGCTGGGAGGAGCTTGCTTCTGTTGCGTAGAAACAACAGATGAAATGCAAGAGAATCGAGTTGTAAGGTTCCTTGTGAGACTGGATGAAGAATATGCAGTGGTGAGATCAATTTTTTTTTTTTTTTTTTTTTTTTTTT